>BSBK01007847.1:2500-290000 GCA_027943335.1 Chamaecyparis obtusa
GGTTAGCTAGGTTTTTATAATGGAAGTGACTTGCAATGAGCATTAAGGCCCTCAAGTGGTTGTCAGGATAACTTGTTGTAAGTGGCTTAATAACTAATAATTTAATATATTAAATGGGGGGTTTAAATGAATTAATAAGATGTTCTAAATTCCTCACCCATACCATAGTGCTAGTATAGGATAGGATGGAGTGCAAGATGATTCTTGCTCATCGAGAGGAGATATTTGGATATAGCATAATTAGTGTCCTTGTCTATATGAGAGGATTACTGAGCCATATATGGTCACTTGGGCATCAGGGTCTAGAGAGGCTACCAGAATAGTTTAAGGGTCAGACGTATGTGATGAAACATCCCTATAGGCATCTTAGGTTTCCTACATGTGTCATGTGCCTTTGGTAGAGTGTATAATACATCTTGTGATAAAGAGCTTTCAACATTCCATGTAAATACTTTTATTAGCTTTGTGGTTGATATCTAAGTTCCACATGGTTGGGTGGTAGTGATTCTATTACCATTTGAGATTTTTGATGTTCCTATTTAGGTGCTAAATGATCCTTGATTATGTTACCATCTTCTTGTTCATCACAAGACTTGTTCATATCTATCATATGGTGTTTATTTTTATCATGTATCAACATATCAATTGTGATACCTATTCAGAGATGGTGTATATTGTACTTGCACATTGTTTCACTATTGTATACCCTATGACTTGTGCAGTGGATGGTGATCTTTATTATATAAGTTGTATCTATGTTGTATCTTTATGATGATGTACTTCTTACTCTTTGGCATATGTGTTATTATGTACTTGTTATTGTTCTTAGTAGATTAATTAACATATACATAATACTACATTATGGAACCCTTGAGATTGGTTAATGGTAGTTGAGTTCTACTTATGTGCATGTTTATATCTTATATTGTATTGCTTCCACATTTTTATCATTATTGTTGTGTAAACTTCTAAGGGAAGAATTATTCTGTAAACTTAGTATCATGTTTTAGGTTAATTTCTCTTGGGTTTCCTGACAGGGCGTTACACAATTGATTCATACATGAGTTGTCTGGTTTGAGTTGTGGAAGTAGGTTGGATTTTAAAGTAAAGGTTGAAAATTTGTGAAAATATTACATTGAATAGTTATATTGAAAAGAGGGTATGAAAATTTTAGTAGTTTGAAATGTAGAATGAAATGTTGTAATTGTAAAAAAATTAATAATGTTAAAAAAATTGTTGTTTTAGTTTATTGTAGTTGTAATCACCTGAAAATGGACAAAGATCAAATCAAAGCAAATCAAGTCAAATTAAAGAAAATCAAGGACAAAATTGAAGTAATTGAATCACAATGCATAATTAACCAATCAAAATGAATATCAAATCTTAATTCAATCAAAATCAAAATTAAGAGCACTTTAATCAAGTGAAATCAAATCAAAATACAATTAATTCAATTAATTGTATAGTCTTGGATTAAATTAAATTCAACCCATTCAAGGGGTTCATGGCTAAACAAAATCAATTAAATCAATTAATAAATCCTAATTACTCTCAACAACCACAAAGAGAGGAAAATCAATCAACCAATGAGAATAAAGAAAAGGCATTCACATGGATCAAGCCAAATTCAATCTCACTCACTCAAAGTGAAAAGGAATCTTGTCCATTGATCTTGTCTACTTGTCCCAAGCTTTGAGGACACAAACTTTGATTTGTCTTCAAAGGGTGGAACCAAGGACTCAACTCAACCTTAATCATGATTAAATACAACTACATGCCCTACCATTGGAAAATCTATAAAAGGAAGGCCTAAATTCATCATAAGCATCATCCACAAATCTAAGAATTGCATTGAACCTCTTGCAAATTGATCTTAGAAAGACATTTGAGAAGCATTTTAGCATTTACTTTGATCTAATTGTTAGCAATAACATTTTTATCTTTATCATTATCATTCTAGGACTGTCATTAATGGAAGCTTGCTAAGAGCTATTCATTAACATTCTTAGTTAGATAGCCATATGATGCTCAATTAGTCATTATTTTTCTAAATAGTTGCTCTATTGCTTTGTGGTTGTATTTAGTTACTATTCTCATTTATTGACTAACCTTAATTCTATGAAGGCACTTTCCCTAGTGTACAAAATGGCACCCACCTTGTAATTATTGCATTCACCAGCATTTGTACATATTGCATAATAAAACCCCACAATTGAATTTGCAAATACCTCAAGGATTTTGGTCACCTAATTGAAAAATTGTCCAAAGTCCCATAAATGAAATCAATATCAAACTGGGGGCAATCTATTCCAAAGGAGAAAGGATTCATCAAAGCAAGCTTTATTAAATCAGAGAATCAATTCATCACACTTGAAAGAGGAACACTTAATCAAATCTACATCCCAATCTAACTTGAGCCTAAAATGAAAAATTGATCCAAGAACTTAAATGACCTTATCTTTATCAGGATTAAAAAATTTGAAATGGATAGAACTACACTTGAACTATGGATTTGAAAAACATGGCAAAATTTTCTAAGTGTTAACTCAATTGATGAAATCATGTCTTTCTAGCAAGTCGATGAAAGTTTTAGACTAGACAAGCTATGATGAAAGGATGATATTTTCTTGATTTCTGGATGATTGTCTTAAAATCAAAGTTTCAAATCATGTATTATTTTTCTAAGGACGTGATCATCAAAGAATCATCGAGGACTTGTATATACGATAAAACTAAGATTTCTGCTTGTTTATACAAACATATACCTTAGCTATTCTGATCTTCAATATCATAATACCAAAATCCACTTGCAACATAGAATCTGACAAAATCGGTATTCACACTCTCATGATTGGCTTCAATTAGTGATAGTCATACCGAAGAGACCGATGGGAAAGCAAATAAAGAGGTGAAAAGTATTCATATCATCATAGTTAAACTAGTGATGGTTGTACTAAAACAGGATCCCAAAAGCGCTCGATGATTAAAATAAGCTCCAAATTTTGAATAATGAGAGTTAGCTACATTCATTTTAGATTAAGTGCATTGTATTTTTTGTTTTTCCTTACTTAGCTTAATTTGCAACAGGGGAAATTAAATTAAAAAGGGGGTGTATGCAAATCAAACAATCAAAAGATCATCAAAAACCAATTATATAGGATCGAGTGTGTTGGAAATAAAAAACAAAGTGCATTGCATTAGGTCATTTACATTGATTAAATCATTATCATTAAGTATTGAAAGTGCATTGCATTAGGTCATTTACATTGATTAAATCATTATCATTTAAGTCTTGCATTAATTTAGATGTGTCCAACATTTGAATTATTAGGATCATACATTATTAAGTTCATCATTATCATTAAAAGCTTATGCATGAGAAAGGTCATTAGCAACATCAAACTGCATCCATAACATTGCATTAAGAAAAAAATCATTATATTCATTAAAATCATTCATTACAAACATCTCATGGATAATAGTATCATTCATACATATATCATTGTAATACCATCATTGCATCACATATACATATTAAAAGCAATAGATTCATTATCCATCTAATATCCATCAATAACATAAAGTAAATAAACCATTACATAGAATTTATCTATTTTATGTCATATATAAGACAACTATTTCACCATCATTAGAACATATGCATACATGAGAAAATTCCATTCTGCAAAAATAAAACAAAATCATATAGAATCATATAGCTGCATATCATACGAAACATCTGGAAAGAAATCCAACACGTGATGACATCATATATAGTCAAATCAATCAAAGTATCAGAGTCCATGGTACCATCATCATAAATGAATCAGAAATCAAAGTCTATAACATGATCATCAAGAAGGCAATATCTAGAGATTAGTGTCCAATCACATATCAAAGTATCAACATAAAATAAACATCAAAAGATCAAAAATAATACAACATGAATCCAATGTCTTGATGATAACAAGGAAAGGAAAGCTCATGAATATATAAGACCACTCAAGCAGGAGAATCATCACCATCATCAGCATTTTGAGGACCAGGTGCACTATCCGGTGGATGACTCGAACTAGCCTCTAACCCATGCTGACTCATAACTGCCAGAAATGACTGCATCATAGAACTCATTTGTGAAACCTGCTAGTGAATAGAAGATATATGAGTCTGCAAGGAAGTAACATCTGATGCTAAGGCGGGGGAAAAACCCTGAGCTGTAGTAGACTGTGGAAGTGGAGTATAAGAAGAGGGAGCAGATGAAGATGGATCACCCAATAGGGGAACAAACTGAGAAGAAGAAGGATGTGACAAAGATGAAGGCATCAAAGCAGTACCATGTGCCTGAATGGTAGGAACAACAGAAGGAATAATAGGAGGAACCAAAGGAGGAATGACCTGCTGAGTAGGAGGACCTTGTGCCTGATCAAGCAACACCTGTGCAATCTCTACATCAACAACTCTCTCTCATCTAACACAAGACCTCTATATAGCAACTCTAGCCACCTGATGTAAAATTCTATCCACCTGTCCACCTCCACCCTGATCTCCAGCTCTAGGAGGAATAGGAGTAGTAGCTAACACTGGTATCTATATACGACCTACTCTCGCTCTGTGATGACCCCGTCATCCACATCGACCCTTGATCCTAGCATGACCACCACCTCTGTCATCATCTCCATCATTGTCATCATCACCCCCATCCTCATCAGCTCCATCATCTCCATCAGATAACTCCTCAATGCTAGGAATCCTCTTAGCAGGATCAATAAATCTAGGAAAAGGATACCTGTGTAGTCATGCACCATATTCATCTGTAATGCCAGCATCCATCACCTATGACCTAGGGTTCCAGGGACGATACCTCAGATCTTGAATCTCTCGAACAACTGTTCCATAATCAACACAAGGGCCCCATAAGGATCTCTCAGCCTGAACACGAGCATACATCACTACACCCTGAGGCATATCCTGAATACGCCCATACTGACGGAACACATGATGGAAGTAAAATCTCTCAATCACAAAAGTGGACCAACCAATCATCCAATGAGGACAAAACATATATGAAAGCTCACTATCATCCTCTGGCCAAGTCTCACATCCAAGATAGGGCCTCCAAATGATAGTATCCATGTCATCTATCCGACGTCGCCAGTAATCAAGCTTACCCATATGGGTCTGCCTGATAATACCACTATACATCCATGCAAATGGCCAACCAGCTGGATGATCTTGAGCAGTCATAGGACATGTCACCAGAAGGTGCTCCCAAGTCCACAGCTATAATAAAATGGCTCCAGTAGTCAAATTAGTGGAACATTTGTACACGACAGTGTGCAGCTCATGATATAACTGTGCTAATAAACAAGAACCCCAATCGAAATGATGAGGATCTACCATCAAATCCTCTAAAATCAGACCCCAACCAACAACAAATCCATGTCCACACCGGTCTGGAAGTAGGAAGCCACCAATAAGAGTACCAAGGACATCATGTAACACAGGGAATGAGATGAGAAGAGCCCACTGAATATGCTGATCACCAATGGAAGCATCACCAAATACTCGGTGACAGGCTGAACCATCGTACATAGTATCATAGTATACAAGCTCTCCTCAAGTAGGCAACCGGAGAAGACGATACACATCCTTAGGGGTGATGGTCATCTCACCCATAGGAAGATGGAATGTGTTATGGTTTGAGTGCCAATGCTCAGCCATAGCAATAATAAGGCCTTGATTCATGCGGAATCAAGGAAGACAAAGTAGGAACAATAGACCACATCGGGCAATGTGGTGACGGTCGGTAGCACTCAAAGCAGGAATCATGTCCAAGGATAACGGATAAGATCTGCGAATACGAAGAGAACCGAGCTCCAACTACAAAAAGCAAGTTTAAACACATCAGAAAGGAAACCATAAATTATTGGGATTATTCTAAGTCAATCAAAAATTCATCAACAATTATCAAAAACACAATCAGATTTCATGTTTCTATATAGATAGAACAAAATTTTTATCTCCACCCATCATCTGGATCTAGATTGACGACAGATATCCTAACTATAACTAAACCCTAACTGACACCTTACAACTTGTTACAAAATCTCAAAAATTGGGAACATAAACCTGACAATCGATTAACGATGTTTACAAAATTGCAACTGGGTCAAAAATATAAAAATCTAAAATTTAGCAGAGTAAAAGTGCTATTTTATGGAGAAAGCAGCAAACATCAAAAGAGCTACCTAAAGGAGTAAAAGCACACATCTATATTGCAAAAGCGGTGAAAATTTCAAAAGCACATCAAAAGCGCTCTTAAAAGATGTAAAAGCATGAAAAATCAGCAAAAGCGCAGGTTAAAGTTGCAAAAGCGCTAAACCTAGGCAAAAGCGCGCAAAGAAATGGTAAAAGCACGGAAGGGCTTAAATTGGATGAGCGAAAGTGCCATATCGATTCGTGGAAGCACCCTTTAAAAGTGCGGAAGCACACATTTAGAGGCGAAAGCGCCCTTAAAAGTGGCAAAAGTGCCCATTCATGGAAAAAGTGCAAAAAAGGGTTCTTTATCTGGAAAAAATTTGAAAAAATTGGAAAAAGTTGGAAAAAAAGCTATAAACAGAAAAAATGGAAAGGTACAAGTACTCACTGGAGGTCCTGAGCTAGGCAGCCGATGATATCACCGACATTTCTCGAACTGATGCTCGCAGATAAGGACAGACATCGTGAAAAGTAGTAAAAGGAAAATGAGAGAAAAAGTCAAAAGTAAATGGTAAATGAATAGTAAAAAGGGTTTTTGACCACTTTATATAGGTTTTTAACCTAAAAGGAGGTAAATTTGACCTATGCAAGCACATTGTTACCCCATTTGACCTAATAAAATGATGTGATCATCATAATAATTAACACTGGGGCATTTAAAATTAAATGGATTCATCATCGATATCAGAAATACAAATAAAATTCATCAAAAAAATTGAACTTTATTAAAATCAAATGAACAACATCAATCCTGAATCAATCAACGGTCAAATCAAGTATGAATTTTATTTCATTTTTGAGGGGGCATACCATCGGATAATCAGATCTACATCATCTACATCAATAGTAACATCATCAAAAATTGAGGGACCAATCATCAAATCAAAGCGAAACCTTTTATCAGAATTTTTTTTGTCATCAAACAAATGGGGCATCGCATCGAAATCAATCATCAAAACAGGTATCATATCAAGATCAATCATTGAATTAAACATCATATCAAGAACCATCATCAAATCAACCATCATATCAGGAATGATCGTCAGAGAACCACATCAATCAAGAGAGTTTCATATCGATCATATCTACATCAACCTATCAAAAATCAAGATCAACCATCGAATACATCAAACGAATATCAATGAATCAGGACCTGTTATCAAGCAAGATCAGGGTATTCTTTGAATCGACATGCTTTGCACGTCAACTCAAAGAGGGGCATTTGTAATCATCTAAAAATGGACAAAGATCAAATCAAAGAAAATCAAGTCAAATTAAAGAAAATCAAGGACAAAATTGAAGTAATTGAATCACAATGCATAATTAGCCAATCAAAATGAATATCAAATCTTAATTCAATCAAAATCAAAATTGAGAGAACTTTAATCAAATGAAATCAAATCAAAAGATAATTAATTCAATTAATTGTATAGTCTTGGATTAAATTAAATTCAACCCATTCAAGGGGTACATGGCTAAACAAAATCAATTAAATCAATTAATAAATCCTAATTACTCTCAACAACCACAAAGAGAGGAAAATCAATCAACCAATGAGAATAAAGGAAAGGCATTCACATGGATCAAGCCAAATTCAATCTCATTCACTCAAAGTGAAAAGGAATCTTGACCATTGATCTTGTCTACTTTTCCCAAGCTTTGAGGACACAAACTTTGCTTTGTCTTCAAAGGGTGGAACCAAGGACTCAACTCAACCTTAATCATGATTAAATACAACTACACCCCCTACCATTGGAAAATCTATAAAAGGAAGGCCTAAATTCATCATAAGCATCATCCACACATTTGAGAATTGCATTGAACCTCTTGCAAATTGAGCTTAGAAAGGCATTTGAGAAGCATTTTAGCATTTACTTTGATCTAATTGTTAGCAATAGCATTGTTAACTTTATCATTCTCATTCTAGGACTGTCATTAATGGAAGCTTGTTGAGAGCTATTCATTAACATTCTTAGTTAGAGAGCCATAGGATGCTCAATTAGTCATTATTTTGCTAAATAGTTGCTCTATTGCTTTGTGGTTGTATTTAGCTACTATTCTCATTTATTGACTAACCTTAATTCTATGAAGGCACTTTCCCTAGTGTATAGTAGTATTTAAACATTATAGAATAACATCTATATTTTATATATCATCAATGCTAGAGATAAATCCTTCCATGGTTGTATATAAGTGTCGCATTGGTTTCAATACATTATCAAACTTACTCTATTTAAAATTAGGTTTATGCATTTAGTTGAGCTGGACAATATTTGTAAAAATTTTATGGATTCTATTATGTGAAAAAGTGTTTCTCAATTATTGCATTTATCTAATCAATCTAGATAAATAATGTAAAAATATTTATTTTCTTTATAATTGAACTATTTTTTCACAAGTAACTAAATTTAATTGTAATATAAATATTCAAAAGAAAAATAATTTTTTCATAATTGTATTCCAAGTTAATCTAATCTATGAAAACTTACAAGTATAAATTAAGTTGAATTGATTATTGATAGTTGCAGTAGTGATAATTTAGAAATTAAATGGTATTTAAACAATTTAATTGTGAAAGAAATGTGGTAATTATATGTAGGGTTGACATAGATAAATTTGTTGGGAGAGTAAAATCCAAATGTCCTAGGAGTAGGAATTGGTTTTCTTGGCTAGTGTTCTATCTCATATTTGTAACAATATTACAGTTTGTCACAAAAGAGGAAAAAGGATGCAGGATGCTTTTGTGGGTGTGTTTCGAACTTGTATCTATACATCTTATTTAGCAAACTATTTAGTCATGTTTCCTAATTCACAAGGTTTGCAATATAAATATTTTTAGAGTGTTGATTAACACGACATGTATAAATATTAGTTTTCATCATCATTTATCTTTGTAGAGAACCAAAGGAATTGTGCAAATGCTTCAGATTTTTAGCTTTGAACGACAAAGATGTTCTAGATATTTTTTGGAAACATAATTAGAGGGAAAAAATCAAAAGATTATTAGTTTTGAAGAACAATACATTGTAATTTTTTTAGTGTCATTATAAATATTATAACTTAAGGATGTAAGAATTGAATAGAGAAGTCATCGGCACCAAATTGTTCAATTCAATAGATCCCACCTTGTTAAAAACAAAATAGAGCTCGGGTTATTTTTCTTTGAAAACATATATATCAATACACATTTATCTTGCAAATAATGTAAACACCAATGAAAACTTAAACTTTGTAGAGAACAGGACCTTTAAATTCTTAAAAAACATCAAGATGCTTAGAAATAGAGATAAGAGAATTGTTTACATAATAGATCATTACATGTGTTTACATGTATTCAATTGTTTCTTTGAAATGAAAATAAAGGTAAATAGTAAGAGACAACTTTGCACTTGAAAACTCTTCTTTTGAAAACCTAATGGTATCGAATGCAAGTAGGAATGCAATAGTATTTTATTGTTTATTATTTATAAGATTCAATATTTCAAGGTAAGAATAACTTTAAAGGTAATAAGGAACCTTGATCGAAGACCTACATTCACAAACCTAGATCAAATCCTTTCTCTAATACCACTTGACGCAAGGGAAGGACAAATAAGTGGGGCCAAAGGCTCACCCAATTACTAGACCACCTTGCATAATCATAACACGGAAGTAATAACACATAAATGGAGAGAAAGAACACAGATCATCTTCATTTATTCATCACACTTGATACATGTCAGGTTGTAAGGCCTCCTCGGTTACGACCAATACAACAAAATTCAATTACATAAACATTACATGTTGGATACAATTGTCTGAAGGAGATTGTTGGATTAATTGTGTGTTGTCTTTGATGTCACACAAATGTCATATCAATTATCATGCTCAGTCAGTCAGCAAAGCAGTTCCCAGTGATTACCGAGCTCAGTCGGTCAGCTAAGCGATTCTCAGTGTTTATCGAGCTTAGTTGGTCAGCGAGGCAGTTTTTTGTGTTTACCGAGATCTCTCAGTCTTCAAAGGATGTTGCAAAATTTGCAGTGGTAACCGAGTTCACTCGGTCACCACAGGAAATCTTTTCAGGATTAGTGTTTACCGAGCAAGGTTGGCCTAGTAAAGAATTTTGTTTATTTATTTAGCCGACTATTGTATTGAGTGTTAATGTTTGTAATAATTATTAGTGCCGACTTGACAATGTGAATGGACAATCCGAATGGTATATATAGAAGGTCAAGTTGTGAAATAAAAGTGTGTGCAAGTGGAAAAGAAGGAAAGTGTGAGCGAATTTTGAAGGATGGTTAGATATCCTTGAGGAGCAACAGAGATATATTTGATCAGGAAGGATCTAGTAAAGCAGAACAAAGATCTGTAATCAGCAAATCAGTTGCATCATTATTCAGGTCATTTCATTATTACTTTCTTACCATTGTAGCAGTGATTTCAAAATCTCTTAACAGAGTTGGTTTAACAGCCATTTTGTAAATCCTCTAACAAGGTGACAGTTCTATTGAATTGTTTCAAAGACCTCTTATAAGGCCACTCCTAACAGGGTGATTAAATCCTCTAACAAGGTCACACCTAACAATGTGTTTTGTAACCTTTAATCGGGTTGGCTCCTAACAAGGCTCACTTCAGAAGAGTGAAAAATAGTAACTAGTTACATTGGTGGTTTTTCCCATATTGGGTTTCCACGTTAAATCTGGTGTCTCTTGTGTTCATGTTATTTTCTTTATGCATGCATGTTAATCACTGATGAATACTTAAGAACAGTTATAATTAATACTCACTGCAATAACTGAGTTTTCAGCATTTCTCTTTATGTTTACTGAGTGACAGCAATAAATGAATTAATAAGACATCTAAGGGATCTGTGGTAATATTTTTGTGGTTAACTGATTCACCCCCCCCCCCCTCTCAGTTACTCCATCTATATTTCCAATAATTGGTATCAGAGCATTTGGTGCTTGCAGGAAGGGTTTCAAGGACCTAAGCTAAAGATCAGGATGTCTTACAAGAGAGAAATTCCAAGGCTTAACAGAGATAAATTTTTAGCATGGCAAGGTCTTATGAGACTTCATCTGGCTTCCATTGGTGATTCAGGATGCAAATATATTGATGAAGAATATACAACTCCTACTAGCACATTAACTGTTGAAGACATTGCAGAGAAAAAGAACCATAACACCATGATGATAGACATTGCATCAGCTCTCAGTTATGAAGAATTTGATGAGATCAAAGACTGCACAACTGCTTATGCAATGTGGACCAAGCTAAAGAAAATTTATGGCGGTGATGACAATGTGAAGAGAGCCAAAGCAGAAAGCCTAAGAGGATAGTTTGATCAGATGAAAATGAGAGAAGATGAAAACATTGCAAAATATGTTGAAAGGATCAAGGCAAGTGTTAGTGCAATCAGAGCTTCTGGAGGAAAAATTGATGATGAAACTATTATAAGCAAGGTTCTCAGAACATTACTTCCTATCTATGCAATAAGAGTATCTGCTATTCAAGAAAGAAGATGTGAAGAAAATCACAATATAACTTTGGATGCTTTAGTGGGAAGATTGACAACCTTTGAGTTGGATAACTATGACAACTATGTTCCAACTTCCAAAAATATTGAATCAACATTTAAGGCCAAACTTTCACTTAAGAAGGGCAAGAAAATAAAGGACACCCAGTCAAAGAGTGAAGAAGAATAAGAGGAAAGTTCTGATAGTGATCTTGAAGTTATTGAAGCATTACTTGCAAAGAAATATACTAGAGGTAGAGGTAAATACAAAGGTAAAACTCCCTTAATCTATTTTTCATGTGAAGAAATTGGTCATATTGCAGCTAGGTGCCCAAACAAGCAAAGCAAGGATGAGAAGAAAGGTCACAAGTACAATGGTAGGAAGAATTTCAAATCATTCAAGGATAAAGGTAAGAAAACATGTTTCATGGCTAAGGATTCTGATAATAGTGAAGATGAAATTGTCTACATTGCTGTAAAAGATGAATCTGATGATGATGAAGATAAGATGGCACTTATCTCTCATGTAAGCAAAAATGATACATGGATCATAGACAGTGGATGTTCACATCATATGACTGGTGACAGAACAAAGTTTGAACACCTTGAAGACTATGATGGTGGTAATGTAAGGTTTGGAAACAATGAACCTTGTTGCATAAAAGGAAGAGGATGAATCTCATTAACCAAAGAACTTATATGTGATAATGCATATTGGGTTGAAGGACTAAAGCATAATCTTCTAAGTGTAGCACAACTAATCAACATTGGATTCAAGGTTGAATTCATGCATGGCAAAGCAAGACTGCTGGATGACAAGGGAAAACTGATTGGATCAGGCAAACAAACCAAAGGTAACTTGTTTTATCTTGATCTTGGTGAATGCTCATGTTTTATTGCTCAAATTGAAGAAAGTTGGTTATGGCACAAAAGGTTATGTCATGTAAATTTTGATAACATGGTGAAAATAAGCAAATTCAAGAAAGTAAGAGGCATTCCTACTTTGAAGAAACCTGATGTTGGTCTATGCAAGAATTGTCAGATTGGTAAAATGGGAAAGACTAGCTTTAAAAGTAAAAACTATCAGTCTGAAGATATTTTGGAAATTGTGCATACTGATTTATGTGGACCTATTGGAATTGAGAGCTATACTGGAGAAAAATTCTTTATTCTCTTTGTTGATGACTACTCTAGAATGATGACTGTTATGTATATAAGAGAAAAGTCAGAAGCATTTGAGAAATTCAAATGGTATTTGGCAAGAGTGGAAAAGGAAACAGGGAAAAGAATGAAGTGCTTGAGATCAGACAGAGGTGGTGAATTCATCTCCCATGAATTCAATAATTTTTGCATTGAAAGAGGAATCAAAAGACAGGTATCAGCCCCAAGAACTCTTGAGCAGAATGGAATAGCTGAAAGGAGGAACGGATCTATCATGGATTGTGCAAGGACTCTAATGATTGAAAAGAACATTGCTATGAAATACTGGAAGGAAGCTATTAGCACTGCAATTCATACCTTAAACTAAGTACAGTTGAAGAAAGACACATTCAAAACTCCTTATGAGTTATGGTATGGCTATAAACCCAATGTAAGTTACCTGAAAGTATTTGGTAGTAAGTGTTACATCTTAAAAGAATCTAGAAAAGGAAAATTTGATGTGAAAAGTGATGAAGGAATATTCTTGGGATATTCTTGCAAAAGTAAGGCATATAGATGTTTGAATTTGTCTACTCACAAAATCATAGAAAGTGCACATGTGAAAGTTGATGAGTTTGCAGAAAAGACTGAAGAAGAAAGCAAAAAGGAACCAAAGGATTACAGGAGATTTGTTTACATTGAACCTGATACATTGCCAAACACATCTGTCAATAAGGAGATTGCATCAACCGAGCCTAGTACAGTAACCAAGTCACAAGAAGAAGTTCAAACCGAGTCACAAGGACCTGAGTCTCAGTCTGAAGCTACCGAGCCAATATCTATTGAGCTTGAGCAACCAGAACCTGAAGATGAAATTCAAGAAGATGACAATGTAACTCATTCAAGAGGAAAGGAACCTGTATTGGCCAAATATGTCAGGAGGCATCATACACCAGATCAGATTATTGGAAACAAATCAGATGGTACTATGACAAGAAGTAAACTAAAAGGTACATGTTTACTTGCTGATTTTGAACCTAGAAATGTCAAAGATTCATTGGAAAATGAAAGTTGGATTGAGGCTATGAATGAAGAAATAAAATAAATAGAGAAGAACAAAACATGGACTCTTGTACCTAGGCCTAAAGATAAAAATGTAATTGGAACAAAATGGGTATTCAAGAATAAGTTGAATGAAGATGGTCAAGTATCAAGAAACAAAGCTAGATTGGTGTGTAAAGGATATTCTCAAGAAGAGGGCATAGATTATGGTGAGACTTTTGCTCCTGTTTCAAGATTAGAAGGTGTAAGAACTCTACTTGCATATGCAGCACATAAAGGATTTAAGGTATATCAGATGGATGTAAAATCTGCATTTCTCAATGGTATTCTTGATGAAGAAGTCTACATTGAGCAACCTAAAGGTTTTATTGATCTAGACAAAAGGAATATGATCTGCAAGTTACACAAAGCATTGTATGGTCTGAAAAAAGCCCCTAGAGCATGGTATGAAAGATTACACAACTATCTTATTCAGATTGGTTTCAAAAGAGCTAATGATAACAGTAGTTTGTACATCAAGGAAGGACCAGATAACAAAATTGTTTTGGCAGAAATATTTGTGGATGATACTATGTTTACAGGTAATGATGATCAATGCAAAGAATTTTCAGAGCAAATGAACAAAGAATTTGAAATGTCTATGTTTGGTCAAATAAAGTTCTTTGTTGGTCTTCAAATTCAGCAGAGCAAGAATGGTATCTACATTACTCAGTCTAAATACATCAAGGAAATACTTAAGAAGTTTGGTATGGAAGATGCAAAACTAGTTGGTACCCCCATGTGTACTGGACTGAAGCTTACCAAAGATGATGATTCAAAAGAAGTAGATCAGACCTTATACAAATCAATGATTGGAAAATTATAGTATGTAGTTCATACAAGGCCTGATATTGCCTTAGCAATTGGTATAGTAGCAAGATTCTCAGCAAAACCTAGAGAAAATCATATGATGGCAATCAAAAGAATCTTGAGATACTTGAAAGGAACTGAAGATTATGGCTTGTGGTATAAATTTGGAGGCAATCTAGACTTAAAAGTGTTTATTAATGCTGATTGGGCAGGAAATATTAATGACAGAAAGAGTACAAGTGGTGGAGCATTCTTTCTTGGCAAGAGGTTGGTATCTTGGACCAGTAAAAAGTAAAATTGCACATCCCAATCCACAGCAGAAGCAGAATATGTTGTTGCAATAGTAAATTGCTCTAATATTGTTTGGTTTAAACAGTTATTGGAAGGCATGAAGGTTGAGATCAAAGAACTAGTTGTTATATTTTGTAATAATACAAGTGTAATAAATATTTCAAAGAATCTAGTAATGCATTCCAAAACCAAGCACATTGCTATAAAATATCACTTTGTCAGAGAATTGGTGCAGGACAAGGAAATCAGATTGGAATATATTCATATAAAAGAACATATTGTAGATATATTCACCAAGCCACTACCTAAGGATGCACTCTTGTATCTAAGAGGTAAGTTAGGGGTCATTCCCCTATTCGAGGCTCACTAAATAAAGTTTTAGTGATGCATCAACTGGAGCATATTGAAGATCATTCAGTTGATGTAGCTTAGTCAAGGAATCATTGCATATGAATCAGTACTCAAGGTACATTTCTATTCATCTGGTATGTGTTGTCTTTAGCATGTGTTGTCAAAGAGGGAGAGTTTGCTATCATATTTCAAGAAATTTCTTAAGATTTCTAAGAGGGAGAGTTTTCTTGGAGAGTTTGAGAAGTTAAGAAGGAGAGTTTTTCAGTCAGAAAGAGAAGTTTGCTGACAAAGGGAGTTCTCATAGATGAGAATCATAATGAAGCTAAGGATATGTTCCTTACTCTATGTTTTCTATGAAATTTCATTGTGCTATGACATGTTGTGTTGCCATCAATGCCAAAGAGGGAGATTGTTGGATTCAATTGTCTGAAGGAGATTGTTGGATTAATTGTGTGTTGTCTTTGATGTCACACAAATGTCATATTAATTATCATGCTCAGTTGGTCAGCAAAGCAGTTCCCAGTGATTACCGAGCTCAGTCGGTCAGCTAAGCGATTCTCAGTGTTTACCGAGCTCAATCAGTCAGCAAGGCAGTTTTCTATGTTTACCAAGATCTCTCGGTCTTCAAAGGATGTTGCAGAATTTGCAGTGGTAACTGAGTTCACTCGGTCACCAAAGGAAATCTTGTCAGGATTAGTGTTTACCGAGCAAGGTCGGCCTAGTAAAGAATTTTGTTTGTTTATTCAGCCGACTATTGTAATGAGTGTTAATGTTTGTAATAATTATTAGTGCCGACTTGACAATGTGAATGGACAATCCGAATGGTATATATAGAAGGTCAAGTTGTGAAATAAAAGTGCGTGCAAGTGGAAAATAAGGAAAGTGTGAGTGAATTTTGAAGGATGGTTAGATATCCTTGAGGAGCAACAGAGATATATTTGATCAGGAAGGATCTAGTAAAGCAGAATAGAGATCTGTAATCAACAAACTAGTTGCATCATTATTCAAGTCATTTCATTGTTACTTTCTTACCATTGTAGCAGTGATTTCAAAATCTCTTAATAGAGTTGGTTTAACAGCCATTTTGTAAATCCTCTACCAAGATGACAGTTCTATTGAATTGTTTCAAAGACCTCTTACAAGGCCACTCCTAATAGGGTGATTAAATCCTCTAACAAGGTCACACCTAACAGTGTGTTTTGTAACCTTTAACCAGGTTGGCTCCTAACAGAGCTCACTTCAGAAGAGTGAAAAATAGTAACTAGTTACATTGGTGGTTTTTCCCATATTGGGTTTCCATGTTAAATCTGGTGTCTCTTGTGTTCATGTTATTTTCTTTATGCATGCATGTTAATCATTGATGAATAGTTAAGAATAGTTATAATTAATACTCACTACAATAGCTGAGTTTTTAGCATTTCTCTGTATGTTTACTGAGTGACAACAGTAAATGAATTAATAAGACATCTAAGGGATCTGTGGTAATATTTTTATGGTTAACTGATTCACCCCCCCCCCTCTTAATTACTCCATCTATATTTCCAACATTACATTCCTCATGCATGTGAGATCCACGATCTCCAGCCTTCCATCTGCTGCTAACTTCTCACTTCTAGCCTCGCTACCTAAATCTAGAATAAATTATTACATTTATACTTAAGGCTACCAAATAGGTCAACCCAAAGAATATTCAAGATCCAGCATTGGAGAAAGAAACAACCCATATTTAGGTTCATGCATTCCCCAATGAATGATCCCGACATTAAGATCATGACCAAAATTAAATACACATGTCAACCAGCCAAAACAAACAAAATAAACTCATCAATAAACTAGGCCATCGAGCAATACAGACACACCAAACCAACTCGGTGAAGAACACCATCGAGCATAAACAAAACACAACAAAACCACTAAGTGAAAGGCACCACCGAGTAGAGATAGGTAATCAAGCTTGTTGGTGAACAACATGAGAACTCCACCGAGAACTACAAAGTAGTTACCGAGCACATCTAACAGCTACCGAGATACAAAATTTCCATAAAACCAAGATGCTCCTGCATCAGACACCTAGGGTTGAAAATAAATGATTCTCTAAATCATGAGTGAGGTACAACCTAAGATGAATTCAAATTAGATTGATAAATCCATGTAGAGTATTCAATCAGTCCGTTCTTCCACTTTATCAAGTATTCCATGTAATATTTTCCTCTTGTGCTTCTGCCAACTCTTTGTACCAAAATTTGTTTAACTTCTTATGTCTATTGCTTAAGATAATCACTTGGTACTGTCACTTCTTAGTCAGGATCATGATACTCATATAAATCTGCAATGTTGAATATTGGTGATATGTCCATGTCATCAGGTAACTCTATTTTATAAGCATTTCCACTGTCAAACTTCTTCAATACCTTGTAGGGATCAAATTTCTTCATCTTTAAATTACTATAGGTTCCAAAAGGAAATCTTAATTTCTTTAAATGAACCATTACCTCATCACCAAATTCAAAAATCTTATGTCTTCTCAACCTATCTGCACTATCCTTGTATTTATGATTACTCTTCTCAACTTATGTTTCACATCCTCATGCAATTACTTCATAAATTCTTCCCCTTCATCACTCCTCTTATCTTTTCTAAAAATATCTTTCAAGTCTAATATACCTCTTGGTTGTATGCCAGTAACAATATGAAAAGGTGTATTTCCAATACTCCTATTCACTAAATTATTGAATGCAAACTTTGCTTGTGCTAACAATAAATCCCAATTACTCGATTTGTCTCCAATTAAGCATCTCAATAGTTACCCAAACTTCTATTTACAACTTTTGTTTGTCCATTAGTCTGTGGATGAAATGTAGAAATATACTTCAACTCGGTGTCCAGCTTCTTCCATAGAGTCTTCCAAAAAAAGCCAACAAACTCATTGTCTAAGTTAGAGATGATACTCCTTGGTAATCCATGCAATCTGAAAATCTCCTTGAAGAAAAGATCTGCTATATGCACTGCATATTATGTTTTCCTACATGCTATGAAATGTGCCATCTTGGAAAATCCACCCACAACAACAAATATGGAATCATTACCTCTTGTTGTCCTCGGTAAGCCAAGACCAAAATCCATGTATATATATCACTCCAAGGTTTCTCAGGAACAAAATTCAGTGTATACAATCCAATATTTTGACTTAGTCCTTTTGCAACTTGACAAACTCCATGACTCCTCACAAATTTCTAAACATCCTTATACAATTACGGCCAAAAATACCTTTCCTTAATCAAACTTAATGTCTTATCAATGCCAAAGTGTCTAGCAAAACCACTACTATGCTTTTCCTTTATCAAATTAGTTATCATTGATCCTCTCGGTATACATAACTAAATTCCTTTAAAAAACATACCTTCTTCAATGAAATAGTCTTCCCACTTACTCAGTTGATCTAGAATAGGTGCTTTGCACATTCTCCATGGCTCAAAAAAATTAGGGTTAGTCTCATACAAGTTCTTCCTTTCATCAAAACCAAGAACCTCAATTCTCATTTCAGTTAGCAAAGATCTTGTTATACTCAATGCATCAACAACTCAGTTAGATACTCCACTCTTATGTTTGATCACAAATGTAAAATTTTGCAAATACTCAACCCATTCCATATGTCTTTGATTCAACTTATTCTGACTGCCCAAATATTGTAAAGCCTTATGATCAGTATACAACAAAAATTCCTTCAGAATCAAATAATATCTCCATTTCTTCAACGCTTGAAAAATAGCATAGAATTTTTGATCATACACAAAATATTTCCTTTTAGCATCATTCAACTTCTCACTAAATAAGAAAAAGGTTTACCTTCTTGAATCAACATAGCTCCTATTGCACTGCCACTTGCATTACATTCAACTTGGAATACCTTATTAAAATCGGGTAAATATAACATAGGAAATTCAACAACCTTTTATTTCAAAGTGTCAAAACTTTTATCAGCTCCATGTGTCCACTTGAATTCTCTTTTGTCTCCTCTCATTGTCTCGATCATAACATTGCAAATTGAATTGAAATTTCTGATGAACTTTCAATAAAAACTTGCTAAACCATAGAATGATCTTACCTCGCCAACATTCTCAGGTGTAGACCACTCAAGTATGGCTTCAACCTTCTCAGGGTCCATCTTCAAACCATTAGCTGAAATCACAAATCCCAAATATACAATCTCCTCTTTCATGATGGAACACTTTTTCAGATTAATCAACAACTTTTCCTCTTTCCATATTTGTAATACCTATCTAATGTGTGACAAATGATCTTCTCTAGTTTTATTGAATACCAAAATGTCATCCAAGTACACAATCACAAATTTACCCAATAATTTCTTCAGATCCCCATTCATTAACCTCATAAAAGTACTCAGTGCATTAGTTAAACCAAAAGGCATAACCAACCATTCATACAAACCTTCTTTTGTCTTGAAAGCAATCTTCCATTCATCACCTTCTCTGATTTTGATATGATGATATCCACTCTTCAAACCAATCTTGGTAAAATATTTTTCTCCACTCAAACAATCCATTATGTCATCCATTCTCTGTATAGGAAACTGATACTTAACTGTTATCTTGTTGATTGCTCTAGAATTAGTACACATTCACCATTCTCCATTCTTCTTAGGTGCCAACACAACTAGTACTACACATGGAATCAAACTTCCTCTGATCAAACCTTTATGCAACAACTCTTGAACTTGTCGGTTGAGTTCTTCATTCTCGGTTGGTGTCAGTCGGTGTGGTGCCTTATTTGGAAAAATAGTTGTAGGAATCAGATCCATACAATGACTAATACTTCTCATCAGTGGAAAACCATTAGGTACATTATCTGAAATGATCTCCTTGTACTTGGTGAGAAACTTCTCAACCTCTTCAAGAACTTTATTATGTTTTCTCACTCAGTTTGTTAGGAATCACAACATAACAAACATCATTTTTCTTTAAATCCTTAACAAACTATCTTCCTTCCATCAAACAAATTTTCATAGATGTACATATCTCACCAACAGATTCTTCAATCAAAGGTAACAAGATTTGTCTCTTTCCATTGGCCTAAATAGTATATTTGTGCAATCTTCCATCATACATAGCATGTCTATCATATTGCCAAGGTCCACCTAACAAAATATGAGAACAGTCCATAGGCATAATATCACAAAACACCTTATCATAATACTTTCCAATTTTTAGATTTACAAAACATTGTTCACTTACCATAAGTGTATGCTCATCCTTGATCCATGAAATATGATAGGGCTTTGGGTGCTTCAATCTTTCCAATAGCAACTTTGTAACCATTTCTTCTAATGCCAAATTCTTTGAACTTTCACTATCAATGATCACTTTCCAAACTTTATCTGCAACTCTACATCTGGTCTTGAATAAACTCTTTCTTGCCATATCTTCGTTAGTCTTTTAACTCCACAACATTCTTCTGACCATCAGGTTTCCTTCCTTCTCAGGTTCATTCGGTGAATCTTCATCCACCAAAGAATTTTTGTTTCTACCGACCTTCTTACTTTCATGTGTACACTCAAATGATCCATGTCCCTCTTCACCATAATTGTAACAAGTTCCTCAAAATCCTCCTTTTCCATAGCCACCTCAGGAGTAGTTACCTCTTCCTCAGAATGAACTTTCACCTTTCCACTTAGTCTTTCCTTTGTCTTTATTTGTTTTGTCCTGATCAGATCTACTATTTTCACCATAGGATCTATCTCTTCATCTAGGGAATCTACCACGTCTTCCTCTTTGTCTTTTCTCATGTCTTTTATTCAATTTCTCCTTAGCTTTTAGGGAAAACTAATAAGCCTCCTCAATACTCTCCATCTTCACCAAACTGATCTCTTCATGAATTAAAGTCCTTAACCTATTTAGATACCTTGCAATTATTTCCACCTCATCCTCACTGTTAGCACATGCAAAAAATTTCATGGCCCTAGCCCTTTTATCCTACTCTCTGCAATTGATTTTAGGTCTCTGCCTCAAGCCCTTAGTTCAAATTTTTGAAAAACTAGTCGTTGGTAAGAAATGTCCTGGCCCTGTTCTAATTCTTCATTACCTTTTCGGGCCACTTAAGTCTTGTTAAATGCATGTGCACATTTCTTTTCCCTGTTGGTCATGTATTCATTTAATCCTTAGATGGCTTGTCTTTTATTTTGGTGAATTAGCGATGACCTGCTTGTCGCTAGTTCTCCAAGTTTCCTGGCAGTTTATCTTTCCTCTCGGTGATTGGGCGAACATTGCGTTCGTGTATTCTCTTGTTTTCAAGTGGTTATCTCTTAACTATTTGCGACTTGGCATGGCGGCTTCCTTCTCTTTAGTCATGTGTTCATGTGGTCTTTGAGCCCAAGTTTTTTGACATCTCGATCTAACGGTGGTCGTATGTTCTCATGAGATGTGTCAGAGCTATGTGCTTTTACGCTGGCCGTTGATTTTATTGTATGACGTAGCCTTTCTTTTCAAGTAGGTCCACATGCCAAGTGTGTTGATTTGGTGGTATCTGATTGGTCAACAGGAGTATGAAGTGGAATCCTATTAGTGGGACTAGTTTTCTTGGCGTCCAGGCAGGTTAAAGTTCAGTTTGATCTTATGGCTATCATTATTCCGCCAGGATGACATGCTCAACCTTTAACGCAGTGGTATAGTGACAGCCATTGATTCTCATAAAGGATTAGTGGGTCCAAGGTGACACATATGCACAGTTGGTGATATTTTGTTGGTCCATGTATTAACACGTTGGCAGCTGTCAATGAGACTTGGTTTTCAAATGTGTCAAAGGGTCCTGACATTCTCAGTCAATCGACGATGGGTGTATGTTCTTATGAGTTTTGTTAGAGGTTTCAGATCTTGCGATGTCCATTGATTTCATATCATGTAAGAGGGTTGTCAGGGCAGGGAAAGATCTTTGATTGATGGTTGTCTTATGATCTGATGGAATCTCGGAGGGCTATGTGAAGATGACACAACCGTTGATCTTCCTGGTGCGGGCCCAGTTAAGTTTCTTTAGTCTTTTGGTAGTTTTGATATATTACAAGGGTTCACTCATTCGCGTAGTAAAATAGCAGTGTTCTAAAAAAGCTGGTAGTTTAATGAACAAGCATTCATGCAATCGCTAAAATATCTAGCGGTAGCATAAAGTTTTCCATGAATGGTCGATTTCCCTTCAGTCGCTTGTTCGCCAGATGTTGCTAAGATAAGTCAGGTTTCCTTTGTTCACTCATTCACTAAGTAAGGTGGTAATGTTCCAAAAGGTTTAGCAAATTAGTGAACATGTGTTCATGTAATAACTAAATAATTTGGTGAAGGCATAAAGTATTATGTGACTTGGAGGTATCCTTCAGTCGCCAGTTCGCTAAAAAGGGACCGAGGTCAAATATTTTCCTTTGTTTGCTAGTTCGCGGGGTTAAGCGGTGGTTAAGATTTTTATTCCATGAATAGGAAATGCCTTGTTGCATGTTCGCTAGAGGTAAACCCGAGGTGACTGAGTGAGTTAAAGTCATAGGAGCCCATGAAATAAAAGGATTGGACGGTCAAGACTTAAAGTTGATTCATATTCAAATGTGGACTATCGATTTGCTACTGGTGCTTGAAACTGACCGTTTGTTTTCAAATTCAAATTTCTTGGAGGGTTTCCTATGACTAGAAGGACTAAAATTCAATGCAGAAGTGACTGGAGTTGGTAAGAGATGATTTGTTTGCCATTATAGTGTGGTCCAGGGTGTGCCGTGATTGTCTGCAGGGGTCTGTACTGTGTTTTTTGTGCTTGAGGTGTGTTGTAGGTGGCCGAGCAGGTTGACATTTTGGGCATTTTTGTGGTTCTCAATATTTTCTTAGTGAGATTTGTCATGATTGTGGATCACTCCAAGATTTTCTCTCTCCTGGTTGCCTGGGTTTCTTCCCCTGTAATAAATTTGTGACCGTTTCTAATGGGTTTAGTGGGTGAAACCCTAACCCTAGTCATTCGTAGCTTGTTGCAACCTATTTTGGGTTTCCAAGATGACTAGGGGGTATATATTGCAGGATTTTTGACTTAGTGTGGGTTCCAAAACTTTTTTTGGGTCCCTAGTTGTTGTTGATGGTATTATACTGAGTAAGGAGAGCCTAGATCTTGGGTTTGTTTCTTTGGCATTTTGTTGTCTTGGTAATGTATTGATTCTGAAAATTAATGAGAATACACTTGAATTCCTGTCTCAAATCTTTGATTTTCTTCTTTTTCTGATTATGGATTCATATATGTTAAGGTCACAAAGTGGATTAACATATGGTAAACAAAGAGTATTGTGAGATCAGCTTGGAGTTCCTAACAAAGTTAGGATTAAAGCCTTTAGGGTGATTTCCATGAGTTCATTATTAGATTGGAATTTGATGATCATGTTTGGGAGTGAGGGGAGTAATAGGCAAAGCACTTACTCTAAGTTCATGTGTATTTGAGTTAAGGTTTTAGGTTGATATATGTTATTTAGTGACTCTTTGCCCTGGGATAAGGCACTGATTTGTTCTTTGGAAGCAGTCCATCATCTTCAATCACACACAAATTCAAATGATAAAATCTTCAATCAATTAGTAAGGGGTATGGTTGTATATTATTTTGTGATTCCTTTGAAGAAGTGAATCAAGGGTACACCCACCTGAGCATTAAGGCTCAAAGTGTAGGAGGATCTCTTTTGATCCTTTTTAATTGGCCCTCTTCCTTGTAGACTTTGGAGTGGTGATAGAGTCAAAGTTGTATTAAAATTATCCATCAAAGTATAAATCTACAAGTTGAAGATCAAAGGGAACTCCCAACAAAATGGTGACTCTGCTGGGGAGAGTCTAGAGATATAGGTTGTTAAGTGCACTCTTGTTTTCCTATCTGTATTCAGTTAAGGTTTTCCCATCTTTGGTGGGTGGTGACTCAAAAGGTTAGAACTAGTACTATAGATTGTTGAAGATGGACAAAAGGAGGAATACTAGGTCCTTTGTCAGAAAGAATCCCGAGGTCACTCTGGAACAATTGCCTAGACAGGAAAAGAAGAGCTGGATCAGAAGGAATGGTGAGTCTACTAGTGCTCCCATAAGAGAACAAAGAAATACCAGAGGTAGAGTACCACATGTTTCCTCAAGTGAGGAAGGTTCACAAGACAGAGTTTCTAGATCAGATGTTGGTCACTTTGACGATAGATTTTATGATACCCCAGAGGCTGTATTTCAAGACAAGGGTCCATTACCTGCAAGTCAGTGTGAACAAGCTAGAGAGATGAGTTTGGAGATTGATTTAGATCTTGATGAAGATAATTTCAGAAGGGAGCCCATGAGACCAAGGCAGGTCTATTTCCCATATCAAAATCTTACTGATATGGATGTGTCATCAGGTTCCAATGACAATATGGTAGACCTGGATGATTTAAATGCACTAAGGTTGCAGTTGGCAGAACAGGATGCCATACATAAGAGGTTACAAGAGGAGAGAGAAGTTGAAAAGGTGAATGCTCTAATAGAAAGAGAGTCTCTCCTTAGAAAGATTAATGAAATGAAGGAGAGAAACAAGATGCTTGCTTATGCTCCTAAGACTTTGCAACATGATGTCTTTGGTGATCTTGAGGCTTTGAGGAGTGAGCAAGAGCGCTTACTGCAAGATCATGAATTCGATCAGGAGGGCCCTGTGGTTAGACAGGTTCAAAGTTATGCTTCCCTCCCTAAAGATAAAGATGGAAATGAGATCACTAGGCCTTCTGTTGCCACTGGTGAGAAAGGAAAGCAAAAGATGGTGGGTTTCCAAACAAGTAGATCATTGACAATACCAAGGGTCCCACCACCCAATTCAAATAAGGACACAGAGATAGAAAGAAGAAGAAAAGAAGATGAGGACCTTGCAAGAGAACTAGAGAGGGCTAAAATTGAAGCCTCTATTGCAGAAAAGAGAAGAAAGATCCAGTTCTTGAAGGCTTCATCAGCTAATGCTCTTGGTCCATCTGCTGCTGAACTAGGTATGCCATCTATGACTACTACTATTCCACTTAGTAATGCTACTACTAGTTCAATTCCTTCTTCATCTGCTAGGATAGGTGCTGATCCTAGATAACAATCAAATGCACAAGTAGATGGAAATGTAAATGCAAATGTTGATCCTCATGTCAACACTAGTTCAAGTTTTCAAAGAAGACCTATGCAATTAGAAGGTTATAGGAAAATTAGTTTTGATGGGACTCCTGGCTACCTGAATGCTTTTCCAAATGATATAAGAGATAAGGTACCTAATTTTTCTGGTAATAATGCTATTAGTTGTGAGGATCATCTTAGGTTATTTGTTGATATGCTAAATGATTATGAGGTAGAGCATGAGGATGTAGTCATGAAATTATTTGTTCAATCTCTAATGGAGGATGCTAGAGATTGGTTTAAGAGACTTCCTGATAAATGTATTGATACTTGGGATTCCTTTAAGAGATGTTTCAAAGAGCAATATGGTGATAGGCCTAATGCTAGTTTCATGTTGAATGAATTCAATACCATAAGGAAAAATCAGAATGAGTCTGCAGCTGAGTTCAACATGAGATTTCAGAAGGATATGCATAAGTTGTTCCAAGTTATGCGGTTAGATGACAATGTCTGTTTGACCACATACTTCAATGCATTTGATGGAAAGATGGAATACTTGTTGAGGGACAAAGAGCCAAGAACCCTCAGAGATGCTTTCAGGATTGTTGTCAATATTGAGAATAATATGAAGATATCAAGGAAATTGGGTGGGAAGAGAGATGACCCTAAGTTATTTGGGGACAAGAAATACAAAAAAGAAAATCATAAGAATGTTGGAGCTAGGAGGCAAGAAGAAGATAAATTGGATAAGGTGCTTAATGCATTGAAGGATTTGAAGGCACCTGCAAATAGGAATATTAGTGCTCCTACCAATGAAAGACCTCAGTTCAACACCAATTTCAATAAGCAGAATAGATTGCAGAATTACCCCTACAACACCCAATGGAAGGATGAAAAGCCTATTGTCCCTATTGCAAGGAATAAAAATGACAGAGGTGTCCCTGACCCTCTACAAAAAGCTCTAATAAATGTCATGGAGGACATACCTTGGTGTGTTGCATGTTAGTCCCCTCATTCTACAGAGCATTGTGTGGTTGCACATTCTATGGTTGCAAATCAGGATTGTGGCAATGAGGAGATAGATCAAGAAGAAGATCAAGATGATGTTGGATGCAACATGGCTACTTCATATATAGGATATGAGGATGATTATAATTTTGATGAAGAAGCAGATGTAAATGTGAAGAGACACAATCAGGCCCTTTTTCATCAAGAAGTATTTTCTGATAGTGAAGATATTGATAGAAAGACATGTAACACAAACTCTTCTTCTGAGCTAGTAAATTTAAGAAGACATTCTAGAGAAGAGATGGATAGGATTACTGTAGAAATGATTGCCCAAGTGCAAACTAGAGGCATGGTGGCAAGGAACACAAATGAGAAAGTTGCAGGAATGTTTATAAAGAGTACCAACTCCAGAGAGCCTAATGAGAACAAATCAAAAGGTGATCAAATGGTGAAATTCAAGAATGTAAAAGGTAAGAATTGTGAGCCTAAGGGAGTTGGAGTTGAAAGAATTTCTAGTGAGATTGAGAAGCCAGTTAACACAATGGCTAAGATTGAAAAAATGAGGGTGGCCAATACACCTAATGTATCAGACAAGCAAAAGGATATTAGGGTAGTGCAGATTGAGATTCCTTCCACTGCTCCTGTTGATATGTTATCTGTATTGTCCCAAATTACAGTTAAGGTTCCATTGTCAGAATTATTGAGGATCCCTGAACATAAAGACAAAGCTATTGCATGGGTAGATAATGTTCATAACAATGATGTTGCACGCAATGGATCTGAGGATAAAGCTTTTAAAGGTGGTGCTACTCAAGGAATTGTATCTCAAATTCCTCCTATATATTTGGATAGTTTTGTCAATGCTAGCCTTGAAAACATTGATCCATTCTTTTTAAGTGTCCTTGTGAATGGAATAAAGTTAAGAAATTGTATGATTGATAGTGGTGCCTCTAATACTATTATGCCTTTTAAAATCATGGAAAAGTTGGGCCTGAAAGTTGATACAGTTCAAGGCAGATGTTGTGCAATGGATAAGAGGGAGGTACTAGTTATTGGGACTATCAATGCAATGCCATATAGGCTGGTAGCATATCTAGAGGAAGAGTTAACAATGAGTGTTTTGGTGGTGGACATCCCTCCTCATTATGGGATGCTACTATCTAGAAGGTGGAGTGCTGCCATGGGTGGAAGTTTATAGTGTGATTTGTCCTATGCCACTTTCAAGATTGATGATCAGTTTGTCAAGATTGATCGAGAGCCAAGAGTATGCCACATGATTGAGAGAAATATTGACAATGAGACTACATGTTTTGTGGATACTGATATTAATGCTTTTAGAGAAGAGATCCCTGTGCTTGAAAATGAACCTATTTTATCACCTATCTCTATTGAGGTAAGTGTTAATTTTGTGAAGGGTGATTTGTGGGTAATGTACTTTGATGGTGCAAATTGAAAAGATGGAGCAGGAGCAAGTATTTTACTTATTTCTCCTACTGGAAACACCTACAAATTTTCTTTCACATTGAATTTATTTTGTACCAACAATATAGTAGAATATGAGGCATTGTTGTTAGGATTGAGGTTGGCAAAAAAGCATGGTATTAAGTGCTTAAGTGTTTTTGGTGATTCTGAGTTGGTGGTGTCCCAAGTCAGGTCCGTATATGCTTCCAAGAAAAAGAGGTTGAAACAATATAGGAATGCAGTTTGGGATTTGATTGAACATTTTGATGCCTTCAATATTGAGTGGAAGGATAGGAATAACAATAAGATGGCTGATTTGTTAGCCAATATTGCAATCAATCCTAATGATATTACATTTGCTGGTATCTCTAAAGTTGAAATTCAGGTTAGGCCTAGTATACCAGATAATATTGAGAATTGGCAAGTTTTTGATGATGATAATGATATCTTGAAGTTTATGAGTTGTGAAGATTAGTATCATGGTTAGGAATTTGATTGTTCAACCTTGGTTGAGTCAGTAGAAGGAAAAGAGGTTGTCTTTGGCAATGAGGTTATTCAACTTAGAACTAACAAGGTGCCCAAGGGGCTTGTTGTTTTGGAGACTGTCTTTGATAACCAGGATAGAGTTCAAAAGAATATCAAAAGAGAAGATCATGCTGATCTAGAGGAGATAAATCTTGGAACACATGAGGCACCTAAGAAAGTATACATTGGTAGGGACATGTCTCACAATGTGAGAAAATCTTTGATTGAATTATTGAGAAAATTTAGGCATGTTTTTTCATGGTCATATGATGACCTAAAGGTTTATAGAGAAGACTTGTTTTAGCATATCATTCCTTTGAGAGAAGATGCTAAACCTTTCAGGCAAAAACAAAGGCCTATCAATCCCACTTTGGCACCCAAGATGCAAGAAGAGTTAATGAAGTTGAGAGATGCTGGAATTATCAAGCCTATAAGGCACTCTTCTTGGGTTTCAAACCTTGTTCCTGTGAGAAAGAAGAATGGTGACATCAGGCTTTGTGTGGACTTCAGAAATTTGAACATCAGCTCATTAAAGGATAACTATTGTCTACCCAATATGGAAGCTATGCTGCAGAGAGTGACCGGATTAGAATTGATGTCTATGATGAATGGTTTCTCTGGTTACAATCAGGTAATTGTCAAAGAATCAGAGCAATTCAAGACAACTTTCACAACACCTTGGGGGACATATGTTTATGTGAGAATCCCTTTTGGTCTCACAAATGCTGGTGCTACTTTTCAGAGGGCAATGAATATTGCCTTTTCAGATTTTATAAATGATTTCCTTGTTGTATATCAAGATGATTTAACTGCCTATTCCAAGAAGGAAGAAGACCACTGTATTCATTTAGAGAAAATATTTGTAAGGGCTTTGGAATATGGCATTTCATTAAACCCAAGGAAATGTGCTTTTGGTGTCATATAAGGTAAGTTGCTTGGCCACTTAGTTGGGAAGCAAGGAGTGAGAATTGACCCTGAGAGGGTAGCAGCCATTGATAAAATTCAG
Organism: Chamaecyparis obtusa; assembly: GCA_027943335.1. Classification (NCBI taxonomy): domain Eukaryota; kingdom Viridiplantae; phylum Streptophyta; class Pinopsida; order Cupressales; family Cupressaceae; genus Chamaecyparis; species Chamaecyparis obtusa. The sequence continues at coordinate 32,064 of BSBK01007847.1, forward strand.
AGACCAAAGAATGTTAAAGGGATTCAATCCTTCTTTGGTCAGGTCAATTTATTAAGGAGGTTTGTGACAAATTTTGCAGAGGTTACTAGACCTATTTTTAAGATGTTGAAGAAGGGATCTGAAATCAATTGGGAGGGTGAGCCTGATGAGGCTTTCAAAAATATCAAGTAGACTATCAAAGATGCACCAATGCTTAAGGCACCTGATTATAGTATCCCAATGCATATCTTTTCCTTTGCATCTTTTCACACTATTGCTGCAGTTTTGTTACAAAGGAATAAGGAAGGTTATGAGTAGCCTATTGCATTTTTCAGTAAATCTTTGCAAGCTGCTGAATTGAAGTATGACATAAATGAGAAACAAGCATATGCACTTGTGAAGGTAGTCAAGGCTTTTAGGTGTTACTTGATGGGAGCAGTTGTGATTGCTTTTGCGCCAAGTGCAGCTATGAAGGATATCTTTTCACAACAAGAGGTGTCTGGAAGAAGATGCAGATGGATCAATAGGATCCAAGAATTCAATGTTGATGTCCAGATTACTAAATTATTTAGAGGACAAGGAATGGCAAAACTGATGGCTCAATCCAATCTTGATGCAAATCAGGTAAATCATTCTGAAATTGATTATACATGTGATATGGATGATTATATCTGGTATCAAGATATCATCTATTACTTGAGAAATATGAGTTGTCCAGTAGGAATGAATGATAATCAGAAGAGGACATTAAAATTACAGGCCATCAAGTATGTAATTGTGAAATGTAAATTGTATAGAAAGAATTTAGATTGCATACTTTTGAAGTGTGTTGATGAAGATCAGGCTGAAGTATTGTTGAAAGAAATGCATGAGGGAGTTTGTGGTGGACATTATATGGGTAAAACAACTACTCATAAAATCTTGAGAGTAGGATTCTGGTGGCCCACAATCTTCAAGGGTGCAGAACAGTTGGTAAGGAGGTGTGATGCTTGTCAAAGGTTCTCTGGTAAGCTAAAATTTTTAGGTAATGTGCCATTAAAACCAGTAGAAGTTCAGGCTCCTTTCCAACAATGGGGAATTGATTTCATAGGGGAGATACCAAACAATTCAAGTGGAGGACACTCATGGATCTTAGTTGCCACTGATTACTTTACAAAGTGGGTAGAAGCTATACCTACAAGGAATGCAACTAGTAAGGTGGTAATTGATTTTCTATTGAATAATATTGTTACAAGGTTTGGTTGCCCTGAGAGAATAGTAAGTGATAATGCAATGTGCTTCAGGTCTACTGAATATAAGGAATTCTGCAAAGGTTTAAGAATTCAGATTTCTAATTCCTCACCTTATCATCCACAAGGAAATGGTCAGGCATAATCTACTAATAAGAGTTTGATTAAGATCCTCAAGAGGATTCTTGAAAAGAATAAGAGGGCATGGAATTCAAAGCTGCCATTAGCTCTATGGGTTGATAGGGTAACTGTGAAGAGGGCAATTGGTTGTGCACCTTTTGACTTAGTATATGGAATACATGCAAGAATGCCTCAGAATAACTTATTAGAAATGTATAAATTTATTCAGTTATATGATGATGACATAGATGATGAGATGCAGTTGAGAATTGAGGACCTCATTAGGTTGGATGAGACTAGAAGAGAGTTAGTTGCAAGAAATGTCAAATTGCAGTTGCAGGTTAAGAATTTGTATGACAAAAAAACTGTTGACAGAAGGTTTGAACCTGGTGATTTGGTGTTAATTTGGAATGCCAAACTGGAGGATAAGGGAAAACATGGTAAATTTGATCCCATTTGGCTAGGGCCATATCTATTTCATGAGAAATGGGGCCAAGATTCATACATTGTAAAAGAATTAAATGGTGATATTCAGGAATTGCCAGTTCATGGACAATTCTTGAAGAGATACTTCAATTGAAGTATTCTTTTTTAGATGAACAATAGTTAGGTCTGTACATTTTGTAAATTCTGTAAATAAGTTGTTTTCCCCTGTCCTATTTTGTCCTGGTCTGTAGGGTTTTGGTCCTGTTGCTCTTTGTTGCCAAGTTTTCTAGTGGGATGGTCTGCTTTTAACCAGTGGTTCTAAGTCCTTGCTATGCCTATAGGAGGCATACATCCCTAGACAAAGCCACTGTTAGCATGTGCAAAAAATTTCATGGCCCTAGCCCTTTTCTCCTGGTCTCTGCAGTTGATTTTAGGTCTTTGCCTCAAGCCCTTAGTTCAAATTTTTGAAAAACTAGCCGTTGGTAAGAAATGCCCTGGCCCTATTCTAATTCTTCATTACCTTTTCGGGCCACTTAAGTCTTGTTAAATGCATGTGCACATTTATTTTCCCCGTTGGTCACGTATTCATTTAATCCTCAGATGGTTTGTCTTTTATTTCGGCAAATTAGCGATGACCTGCTTGTCGCTAGTTCTCCAAGTTTCCTGGCAGTTTATCTTTCCTCTCGGTGATTGGGTGAACACTACGTTCGCATATTCTCTTATTTCCAGGTGGTTATCTCTTAACTATTTGTGACTTGGCATGGCATCTTCCTTCTCTTTAGTTGCATGTTTGTGTGGTCTCTGGGCCTAGGTTTTCTGACAACATCTCGATCTAACGATGGTCATATGTTCTCATGAGATGTGTCAAAGCTATGCACTTTTACGTCAGCCGTTGATTTTATTGTATGACATAGCCTTTCTTTTCAAGTGGGTCCACATGCCAAGTGTGCTGATTTGGTGGTATTTGATTGGTCAACAGGAGTATGAAGTGGAATCCTATCAGTGGGACCAACTTTCTTGGCGTCCAGGAAGGTTAAAGTTTAGTTTGATCTTATGGCTATCATTATTTTGCTAGGATGACATGCTCAATGTTTAACGCAGTGGTATAGCGACAACCATTGATTCTCGTAAAGGATTAGTGGGTCCAAGGTGACACGTATGCATAGTTGGTGATATTTTATTGGTCCATGTATTAACACGTTGGCAGCTGTCAGTGAGACCTGGTTTCTAGATGTGTCAGAGGGTCCTGACACTATCAGTCGATCGACAATGGGTGTATGTTCTTAAGGGTTTTGTCAGAGGTTTCAGATCTTGCGACGTCTGTTGATTTCGTATCATGTCAGAGGGTTGTCAGGGTAGGGAAAGATTCTTTGATCGATGGTTGTCTTATGATTTGATGGAATCTCAGAGGGCTATGTGAAGATGAGACAACCGTTGATCTTCCTGGTGCGGGCCCAGTTAAGTTTCTTTAGTCTTTCGGCAGTTCCAATATATTATAAGGGTTCACTCATTCGTGTAGTAAATAGTAGTGTTCTAAAAAAGTTGTCGATTCAGTGAACAAGCATTCGCGCAATTGCTAAAATATCTGGTGGTAGCATAAAGTTTTCCGTGAATGGCTGATTTCCCTTTAGTCGCTTGTTCACCAGATGTTGCTAAGATAAGTCAGGTTTCCTTTGTTCGCTCATTCACTGAGTAAGGTGGTAATGTTCCAAAAGGTTTAGCGACTTAGAAAACATGTGTTCATGTAATGACTAAATAATTTGGTGAAGGCATAAAGTATTCTGCGACTTGGAGGTATCCTTCAGTCGCCAGTTCGCTAAAAAGGGACTGAGGTTAAATATTTTCCTTTGTTCGCTAGTTCGCGGGGTTAAGCGGTGGTTAAGATTTTTATTCCGCGAATAGGAAATGCCTTGTTGCATGTTCGCTAGAGGTAAACCCGAGGTGACTGAGTGAGTTAAAGTCATAGGAGCCCATGAAATAAAAGGATCGAACGGTCATGACTTAAAGTTGATTCAAATTCAAATGTGGACTGTTGATTTGCTGCTGGCGCTTGAAACTGACCGTTTGTTTTCAAATTCAAATTTCTTGGAGGGTTTCCTATGACTAGAAGGACTAAAATTCAATGCAAAAGTGATTGGAGTTGGTAAGAGATGATTTGTTTGCCGTTATAGTGTGGACCAGGGTGTGCCATGATTGTCTGCAGGGGTCTGTACTATGTTTTTTGTGCTTGAGGTGTGTTGTAGGTGGAGTACCTTCTCAGTGAGATTTGTCATGATTATGGATCACTCTGAGATTTTCTCTCTCTTGGTTACCTGGGTTTCTTCCCCTGTAATAAATTTGTGACCATTTCTAATGGGTTTAGTGGGTGAAACCCTAACCCTAGTCATCCATAGCTTGTTGCAACCTATTTTGGGTTTCCAAGATGACTAGGGGGTATATATTGCAGGATTTTTGACTTAGTGTGGGTTCCAAAACTTTTTTTTGGTCCCTAGTTGTTGTTGATGGTATTATACTGAGTAAGGAGAGCCTGGATCTTGGGTCTGTTTCTTTAGCATTTTGTTGTCTTGGTAATGTATTGATTTTGAAAATTAATGAGAATACACTTGAATTCTTGTCTCAAATCTTTGATTGTCTTCTTTTTCTGATTATGGATTCATATATGTTAAGGTCACAAAGTAGATTAGCATATGGTAAACAAAGAGTATTGTGAGATTGTGTGTGTGAAAATTGTACCTGATCTGTAGACACAACACTCAGTAAAACATTAGAGGTTAGCTATAATCAAAATCATGCAAAATTGAAAGCTATCTAACCAAGCGATTTACTGCCTTCTAGTAGGTGCGAGATTAATGTTCTCAGATTGTAATCGAGATTAGTGACCTAGACAACACCTAAATGAAGGATTTGAATGCAATTGATCTAGATATGAAATATGAATGCAATTAATCTATTTTTTTGATATTTTCTATGCAATAAGAATGATAAACTGATATGCTATGGATGCTAAATGATCTAACAATGAAGATTCTAACAATGATATGAAAACTATGAAATTCTATGCTAAGATATAAAAGCTATGCAATTGAAATTGATCTCACAATGCTTTGAATTTGTAAGTTGATTCCTCAGCCTCCAATTCTCCAGCATGATTGTGCAAAATATGTGGATGCTTGGATGCAAATTTGAGAGATGATTGAGAGATGAATTATGAAGAGATGAGCCTTGTTTTTATAGAAATCCAGGGCTTTGGAGGTGCATGAAAAAAAGCCATAAATCACTCAAATAACTCAAGTTGATTTTTGAGTTATTTTTAAATAAAAGATAATTAACTCACAAAAACATGCAAAAGCTAAGCTTTAACTCAAAATAAAGTTTAGCTTTAATTGATAATTGATAGTTGTTTGCTTTTATGATTGTGCATGTTTTATTTATGAATTAATTTAATAATAAAGTGATTTATTCTCAACTTAACTGCTTTTAAAAATAAAACAATTGATTTATGGGTTAATCAATTATTTAATCAAACTTTTATTAAAAACTATATTATTAAATAATGACAACATGCTTTAATTAATTAAATAAGAATTTAATCAATTAAAGATAGGAATTTTGATTTATTGTCAAAATTAAATAATACAATTAATAATAGATAGAATTAAATTTAATTACACAATTAAGTGGCAAATATTAAATCTAATTAATTAAATATGAAAATATTCAATTAATCAAACTTAGGATAAATGTGATTTATTGCCAAATAATCATTAAATTAAAGATAATTAAGATGATTAGGAATATTACTAGGAATATTCCCCGATGCAGAATTTAAGATAATCAATTATGATTCGATGATGTTTAGATGTGCCTTAGATTAGGACTTTGATGTCGATTTCGTTCGAATTGTCGATGTAGGAGATTAATGAACTTATAGCCCATTTTTGGGGTATTACATTTTGCCCCTCTTTGAATTACTGTGCGAAGCGCAGTGGTTCAAAGATAGTCTGTGTTTGATAGAGATATGAAACTGATGTTTGAAATTGATAATTGATATGAGATAGAAGCTGATTGATATTGAATTGATATGGAGATAATAGGTCCTGAATGACCAAAGATAATGTTCACTGTAGCAGCAAATGAACCTATGATTGCGAAAAAGTGTCAAAATGCCTGATTCTGAACCTTAGGATTGATAAAAAGTGAGTGACCCATTCTAGACTCGATTGTCTTAGCAGAACTAGCAGGTATCACATCCGAACCCTTCAGTTGCCGAAGAACCAAGGAAAGAACACTATGATCTGATGGTTGCAAAAATTGATACAGTTTACAAGATTAGGAGAATACTAGATTGATATGGATCTTGATGAATCTGATATGCCCCAAGTGATGATAGATTTGCCCCAAGCGATGAGGAATTTTGATGAATCAGCGACTAGACTTGATTGTTTGTCTTGATTACTGATGAAAGATACTGATAGATAAAAAAGATATGATTTCAAATTTGATTACAAACTTTGAATGATGTGCAATACCATGCCCCCTTCGGGATTAAAATTGAAATGTGACAAGAAAAGTCAGCGTTATAGTTTAGAAGCATGTTAATTGATTTGAGAAGTGGTTATTTACGTCCGAGAATGCATTCTGCATCGTTTGGAGGTCCTGGAGATCGAATTTGACTAGGTTTGACCATGAGTTGACCATGGTTGACCAAGTTGAAATTTTGATAGTTTGATGAAAGCTAATCAGTTAAGTTGAATACTGGATTTCTGTGATGATTGAAGGTTGATTATGCAAGTGGTGAATAAGATAAATGATCTCAAATTTCAATTTTGATCCCGAAAAGGATTCTACTTGCTATTTCATTGGAGGAACCTTCATGTGAGATTCAACTCTTGTTAGACTGGAAGATGCGATTTGAAGAATCGTTTAAGCATTGGAGTTCATTTAATCATTGTGAGATCATGCAACATGCAAAATGAAATGAGACATGCAAAATGAAATGCAACCTAAGACCGAGGACCTAGTCACTGATCATATGTCGATTTGTTATCATCATTGAACTTTTAGGTAACCGGATAAATCAATACAATGCCCACTAGCTACGAAACCATAGACATATGAATATTGATTTGTAACGCTCAAGAACCAATACAACATCCCCTGGCTAGGCAACCATGGACATATGAATATTGATTTTGTTTTTGAAATGTCGGATTAGATATAAGCATCAAATCATAAACGCTAGGATGACCTGAATATCATGTCCATTTTGATATAGCAATTTGTATAAGCATCAAAACATAAATGTCGTGATGACCTGAGTACGCCTTGCGTTGCAAACACATCAAACAATCAAAAGATCATTCTAAATCCAGTGTGAATTACCCGTAGTGACCCTTTATCGTTCACCTCCTTAGGCAAGAGCGCGTTTCACAGTAAGAGAAAGAATTTACTTCAAAAAGATAATAGTTAGATCAAACTTCCTTGAATTGTCTGGGTATCAATGGTCGAGGTATGCATGGCCATCCAATTCGAGATAGAGGCTCTTACAGTCGGACACCATTTCAATCCAGAAGTTCCAAAGATGTTAGATTTTCACATATAAGCAGAAGACAAAGAAAAGATTATGCCCCCAGTCATCACTCTCTAAATCCTATAAAGGACATCATCGAAGAGCTCGAAGGGACACAATATGCAAAAATCTCAATGCGAATCAGTAAGCCTACAAGGAGATAAAAGCATGAAAAGCACAAATTGTTTTCAGTTGAGTTTTGATGTTTGATTGTTGTAGATGCAAAATCCTTGCTGGAGACGAGACAGATTGATTGGATAGGAAATGTCTAAGATACATGGGAGACCATAGGATATGACATTGATTGCCCCCAAATTTGAACATTGATAGGATACAGACGCTTGAGCTGATTGGTGTACAGACCGACTTATTGAAACCAGGATATGTAGAAACAAACCGGGAGATATGTACAAACTAAAGCAAGACTGAAAGCTGGGAAAGACCAAGATTGTGCTAATAGATGGAGCATTTTGGAACAAGTGGCACCTGTTTGCCAAGTTTTCACCATCTTGGTAGAGATTCTATTTTTTCTACCAAGGCGCCTGTTTCCAAGTTTTCACCAAGGCACTTTTTCTTCTTTTTCATTTTTTTTTTTGTATTTTTTCATTTTTTCAATTTTTTCAAATTTTTGATATTTTTTGATTGTTTTGTGAATCATCAAGGTGCCTATTGCTAGGTTTTCACCAAGATGTTCATTTTTTCAGGACTTTTTCTGATTTTTAAGATTTTTTTAGGACATTTTACCAAGCACTGAATGCCTTAGGCATAAAATTTCTTCAGATGGAGAACGTTGATTGGTTCTCGGAGCTATTCTCCTTCAGTCGTTGAGAGTTGATAAGCACCAGAGCCAAAAGTAGTAGTGATTACAAAGGGACCCAACCAATTGGGTTCGAACTTCCCCTTGCATTCTCGATGTGATTGATTTTTAGGATTTTCTCTCAACACTAGATCGCCAACCTGAAATTCTCTATGTCTGACTTTCTTGTTGTAGCCTCTAGACATTCTTTTCTGATATACTCTGAGATGATCATACACTGCTGCCTGTGCTCATCTAGTAATTCTAGTTCTTGTAACCTAGACACTCTGTAGTCTTCATCAGTGACAAGTCCATGCATTCTGATTCTGAGTGATGAGATTTCAACCTCAATAGGCAGTACCGCTTCAGACCCATAAACTAAAGTGAAAGGTGTAGCCCCTGTAGGCGTTCTGATACTAGTTCTATAGGCCCAGAGAGCTAGATTGATCATGAGATGCCAGTCTCTTCCTGTTTTATTCACTGTTCTGTGCAAGATTTTCAAGAGATTTTTGTTTGAAGCTTCAGCTTGTCCATTCCCTTGAGGATAGTAGATAGAAGACCAATGTTGAGTAATCTTGAACTTAGCACATAAGTCATCTAGGTCCTTGTTTTTGAATTGTCCCCCGTTATCTGTAATTATAGAGTGAGGGATCCCATATCTGCAAATGATGTAGTTTAGGATAAACATAGAGATCTGTTTCCCCGTTGCTTGTGTTAGAGGAACTGCTTCTACCCATTTTGTAAAATAATCTGTAGCTGTGATTATATGGGTATGTCCATTAGAAGAGTGCGGATGGATAGCACCTATGAGATCAAATGCCCATTGTTGAAAAGGCCATTGTGTAGTAAAGGGAATCAGATCTCTCCCTGGAGCATGAATCAAGTTGCCATGTACTTGACACTGTTGACAGTTTTTAGCAAATTTAATAGCTTCTTTTTCCATTTCAGGCCAATAATACCCAGCCCTAATAAGTTTTTGAGCTAATGTTAAACCGTTCGAGTGTGACCCACATATACCCTCGTGGACTTCCTCTAATGCATGTTGAGACTCTTCTTGTTCTAAACATCTAAGCAGTGTACCATCTAGACCTCATTTGTACAGATCATTACCAATGATGACATATCAGGATGCGGATCGGATAAGGTTTCATTTCTCAAAATGGTTAAAGGACTTAGGGATGATTTGGTCGTGGAGATAGGAGAATAGATTTTTGTAGCGAGATGAGTCATAACCTAAAACAGTGTAGATCATGCGGGTTTCAGGGGAGTCATATGCAGGATAGGATAGGGCTTCCACCAGGAACTCATAGCGTAGTTCATGTTCGGGCTGCTGTAAAAGAGTAGATAATGTCACCATTGCATCGGCAGCCTTATTCTCCATTTTGGGTATTTGCTCAAATGTGATAGAGATGAAGTATTTCTTTAAATCATCCACCATTCTCTTGTAAGGAATGAGCTTTTCATCTTTGGTTTGGTACACATCATTGACCTGGTGGATGACCAATTGTGAGTCTCCATGGATGTGCATCTCTGTAACTCTCCACTGTATTGCCATTTTCATACCATTGAGAAGTACCTCATATTCAGCAATATTGTTTGTGCAAGGAAACTTTAATCTGAATACTTTGGGTATCGAGTATCCTTGAGGAGTGATGAATAATATGCCTGCTCCCGATCCATTCTGTGCGTAGGAGCCATCAAAGAATAACTGCCATGCCCTAGAAGAGAGGTGCATGATAGAAGAATCAGGAAATTCCATTTGCATGGGTGTATCATCAAACAGTGGTGCTTCAGCTAATTGATCAGCAATGACCTATCCTTTGATAGCTTTTCTTTCAACATATGCAATGTCAAATTCACTCAAGAGCATGACCCATTTAGCTAGTCTACCTGTGAGGGCAGCCTTACTTAGGAGATATTTCAGTGGATCAATTTTAGCTACCAAATGAGTGGTATGAGCTAACATGTAGTGTCTCAATTTTTGTGATGCAAAGATCACAGTGAGACATGCCTTCTCTATCATTGAGTAGTTCTTCTCATAGACCACTAAAGTTTGGCTGATATAGTAGATGGCTCTTTCTTTCTTGTTCTCATCATGCTGTGCTAGCAATGCCCCCAGTGATGTATCTGTTGTGGAGACATATAATATTAATGGCTTCCCATGAATAGGAGGCATCAATATAGGCGGATTTGATAGATACTTCTTGATATGGTTAAAGTTGTTCTCACATTCTTCATTCCATGCAAAGGTCACACCTTTATGTAATGTTTTTGTAAAAGGCTGTGATATGTCCGCTAGCTGTGATATGAATCTTTTGATAGATTGAACTCTGCCTTGCAACATCCTCATTTGACTGATATTTATGGGAGGTTGCATCTCTATTATAGCCTTGACTTTAGCCAGATCAACTTCAATGCCTTTCTTTGAAACTATGTATCCTAAGAGCTTTCCAGAAGTGACACCAAAAGCACACTTCTTAGGATTTACTTGGAGACTAAATTTTTCCATTCTGTCAAGGATCATGCTCAAGTCAGTTAGATGTTCAGTTCTGATCATTGATTTTGCTAAGGTATCATCAACATAATCCTCCATTGTTCTATGCATCATATCATGAAAAATAGATGTCATTGCTCTTTGGTATGTAGCTCTCGCATTTTTGAGTCCGAATGGCATAACATTCCAACAGAAGGTTCCCCACGCACATGTGAAAGCTATTTTCTCTTGATCTTCTAGAGAAATTTTGATTTGGTTGTACCCAGAAAAGCCATCCATTAAGGAATACATTTCATAGCCCGCAGTCATGTCCACTATCATATCAATGTTAGGCAGTGGAAAATCATCCTTAGGGCATGCTCTGTTCACATCTCTAAAGTCTGTGCACACTCTGATTGAACCATCTAGTTTTGAAATAGGTACAATGTTAGAGATCCACTCAACATAGTCTATGACATGGATGAATCCAGATTTTAGGAGTTTTTCTAGTTCTGCTTTGACTAAGAGTGCAACATGAGGATGCATCTTTCTCAATTTTTGTTTGATTGGTTTTACTCCGGGAGAAATGGATAGATGGTGCATAATGAGATTGGGATCCAATCCTGGCATATCTGAATATTTCCATGCAAAGTTGATCTTTTTCTCTGATAAGAAGGTAGTGAAGTTCTGTTTCTCTTCGTCTGATAGAGATTGTGCTACATGTACCAATTGTGGTTCCTCTGTTGTACCCAAATTGATGGATTGAGTTGGCTCAATCAAAACTGGAGATCTATCCTATAAATGACTCAGAAGGACATCAAATATCTCATCCTTAGGTGCCTCAGAGAGGTTTTCACCTTCAGATATGTCTGTTCTTTTTACTTTTGTCAGTTCTGAGACTGCCACAAAGTGGTTTTCACCCTCAGAACTCTTTTTCTTTTTCTTTTTACTCTTGTTTTTCTGACTAAGATATTTGATGTCCGACTCGGTCATGCTGACGCTCGGTTCTCTGATGGAAGTCCTTATAGGCTTGACTGCATTGAGGTAACAAGCAAGGGCATAGTCACTGGAAAAGGTGTAAACACCATGGCTTGGGTTTGTGGAAGTTTGGTCGATAAGATCAGGGTGTTGGATAGTCAAAGTGGGAAAGGCTTGGGATATGGTGTTCACAAACATGGATATGTCATCATTGGTCCTAACTTGACGCTCAAGTTCAAAGGTGATATTACAGCTCAAAATGTTCAATTCGTGAATAGGCTCAACATCATCATGGGAGTCCTCTTCAGCCATAGGTGGATCAGACACGTTAAGTTCATTATTTTTCTCTAGACCTATGTTGGGTTGAGATACATATTGGCGAATAACATCAATATATTTCTCTGTGATAAGCTCATCTTCTTTTGGAATGGCACCCCATTCATAGTCATTTGACTCAGCTTCTGATTCAGGATCTCTAGGAAATCTTAGAAAATGTGTGAAATCAGGATGAATACCCCAAGAAGGATTACCCTCAGTCTCTGACTTGAATTCATATTCATGGGAATCAGTGTCAGAATAACTACCCCCTTCTTCTTGATCAGTTTGATTGCCTTCGAGATTGGTTGGTTCTTGTGGTGCAACCATCTCTTGCGCTACAGTAGGTTCTTGTGTGTCTACTACATTAATTCTTTTGATAGGATCATCTTTATCATCAAGAAGATCTTTGATCTCTTTAGGCAATTTTTCATAGGGGATGAGTTCTGAACTATCTGAATCATCATCTGAGGGTTCTATCTCTTCTTTCTTGAGAAGGGGTTCTCCTGGTGCAATTTGTTCTATGACATGAGAACAACCACCTTTGAGATGATAGGGTTTCTTCTTAAATCCTAAGCCACCAGTATCTTTGTTGGCTCTACCAATATGTGGAATGGGTGTCACAAGACCCTTTCCTCTGATTCCTAGAGGTCCTTGACTGGAATATCCCATCTTGGCTATCAATCTATTCCCTGGACCATATGAATTAGATTCACTAGGTTGAACAATTTTGGATTCAGAATCATCTTTGTATATCCATGCAAGCACAGCTTCATCCTCTTCAAATTCTTGTTTGGATACTTGCTCCACCACAAAATTTCTTTTGTATGCTTCCATAGGTTCCTTAGGTTTTGATTTAGACTGCTTCAAGGATTGTCCATACGACTTAGGTGAGATTGGGAGAGATGTCAGAGACAAGACTGGCTCTATAGTGTATTCTCCCATCCCATTTTCTTTGATATTGATCTCTTTAGCAATGTCGTCCATCTTAGATGTGGAAGCAACATTTAGCTGCTTGATGGAAGATTCTCTATTATTGGGAACAAGCTTATCGGCACTTTCCTTCAATGTATTGCAAGTTGTACTCAGATCTGCTGGGATAGTAACCTCCACTCCTTCATAGGGAAATTTCAAGCATTGATGGTACGTAGAAGGAATAGCTTGCATTTCATGTATCCAGGGTCTCCCTAGAAGGATATTGTAAGCCAATGGTAGATCAAGCACCTGACATGTGGTATCTTTGATGACCAGACCCACTCGGATGGGCAAGACAATGGTGCCTTTAGAAGCTCTTTCTTGTTCATCATAGGCTTTTATGGTGATCTTCTTTTGAGGATCAATAGCCATCTCTGAGAATCCCAACTGTGTGATTAAGTTGTAAGAACAAATGTTGAGGCCTGCGCCCCCATCTATCAACACATGTTTGACTCGACGGTTTTGGATCAAGACTTCTATGTGCAAGGGCTGATTATGTGGGTGACTTAGGGAGTTGTCATCTTCCTTTGAAAAGGAGATATATTGCGGAGACGTTAGATGACCAACCATAGTCTGGAACCTATCTAGATCTAGATCATCAGGAACATTAGAGCCAAGCAAAGCTTTGTCTAGGATATCTCTGTGAGCTGGAGATATTCGAAGTAACTCAAACATGGAGATTTTGGCATTGGTATGCTGGAGTTGTTGGACGATGCTGTAAGATGTAGGTCTTGTATCCTTTGGATTGGAAGATTTCGAGGCAACCTTCTGTTTAGAAGCAGATGTGAGATTGAAAGGTATCTTAGGGACATTAGATGAACTTGGTGTTTGTCCTTTCAGATGAGTCTGAGCTTGTGATCTGGTAACCGCATTAGCTGAGGAATGATTTCTATCTCTTTGTATAATTGTGATGACACTGCAGCTCTTAGAGAGACATGGTTCAACCATATTGATGACAGCATCATTTCCAGGGTAGGCATAGTTGACTTTTGCCCCCATGTTAGGTTGAGAAGTGGAAACTCCCTTGCCATGTTGTGGAAATGGTTCTGTAAATGCTGTGTGATCATTATTGCTGGTAGGATTATCGATCGTGATATCCCCTTGATCTATCAAGTCTTGAATGGTATGCCTTAAGTGGAAGCATCCATTAGTTTTGTGGCCTTTAGTCCGATGGAAAGCACAGAATTCATTATCTTTCCACCAATATGGTTTTGGATCCGGATCGGGTTTTTGGATTGGTGGTAAAGAGATCATGTTATTAGCTATCAGGGTTCTCAGGGCAGATTCCAAAGATTCTCCCAGGGGAGTAAACTTTCATTTATTATCCCATCGTTTGAATGGCTTCTTTGGAGATGGTTCAACAGATTTTTGCTCTGAAGCTTCAATGGCTTTGGTGGCAAGGGTGAGATTGTAGGCTGGTGCCTTTGATGGGGCGTGGATAGTGTCAACAACACCATCAGAGATGATACCTTTGTTTCTATTCCAGCTCTTGTTTTTATCTTTTGAGCTAGATCCAGATTCAGACTTGTCCTTTTGAAGTGTGATTTCTCCTTTCTTGACAAGTACTTTCTCAATCTTGATTGCATTATCCACCATTTTATCAAAAGATACATGATCTTGCATTTGTAATGGATAGTTGAGCTCTGGAACAAGGTTATTGATTAAGATTTCAAGTTTCTCCATTTCAGGAATTGGTCTAGCATATAGAGAAAACTTCTTTCACCACCTCTTGAGAAAAGTTAGGAATGATTCCCCTGGATATTGCTTGAGGTTACAGATATCGATCATAGTGACCAGATGTTGAATATTGTAGGAATATTGTTGATAAAACAATTTAATCAATTCTTCAAAAGTTTTGATTGTAGAAGGTAATCTTGAAAACCACTGAATGGATGCTCCTCCCAAGGATCTAGGAAAAAGATACATTAGATAAGTCGGTTCATGCATGAATTCCATGGATTGCGTACAGAACTCTCTGACATGATCTTGAGGATCAGAGTGTCCGTCATATTTTTCATACTTTGGTATCTCCACTCTTTTTGGGAATGGAGGCATATACAAGTTTTTATCAAAAGGGAAAGGACAAAGGGCCTCCATGGAGAATTCCTTGGGTTCCTTCTCTTTCTCAATTTTATTCATTTTGACCTGCATAGCGTGCAGTTGGTTCATTATGGCTATCATCGGAGTTTCTTCCTCATGCGTGATGATATCTTTGACATTGAAGTGAGGAGGAAGTTTAGCTCCTTCCTGGGCTAATTGCAAAAAGTATGCCTCTCTATCCATTTTCAAGAAATGCCTCATCATTCTTTTGAATTCATCATCATTCTAACATCGATGGATTTCAGAGGGTGTAGGGTCTTGGTCGGCATTATGTTGAGAATGGTGTCCCTGGGATCCTCCTCCTAGAGAACCATGGTTTGTCCCTGCTTGAGACATGGTAGGAGTTTTTGGGCTCCCTGGAATAGATTGAGGAGGAGTTTGTTGATTACCTCTGTGAGTTGATAGAGGAGGTATGTAACCAGTTTTCAATCGAAAGTTACCGAGACCATCGTCTTCGTAGATACCTGACTTGATGAGTTGTTCAAGAGTTGGACCTGGGGTATTGGTCAAAAGTAAGTGCTGAGATGTTTCTTCTGATTTCTTGTGTGAAGAAGCTCTGGTCTCCACCATTAACTTTGAATGAAATAGAAGAAAAGGATGAAGACAACTGAAGAACAATTTGATTTGAGAAAATCGGATGACGCAACCTTGTCAAGATTATGATAGTTTTGAAGATCTGATGAGATGTGCGTGAAGGAAACTGTGCCTTGGATGTATGGGATAGATCGCCCAAAAGATAGCGGACATGAATTCACAACACTTAGTCTATTTTTGAAGATTGATTGAAGATTGATAGTTATGACAAGGTTTTGACACAAGATAAAAAGGACTAAAATTGATCAAACAGAAGACTAGATCGGATTCAAAAGATCAAACTCAGAAAAATGGTAGAATGCTCAATAGCTACTGCTCTGTTCCTGACACAATGATATTTTTGACAGATTCTGGAACTAGGCTGGAAACATTGGATATCTTGTAATTTGACAATTTCTGACAACTCTCTCAAATTTTCCAAACGACACTCTGCAGACTCGTACGACACTGGGTAGTCTATGAAATGACAGTTGCTAAACTCATACGACAGTTGGGTAATACTGAAACGACACTTGACAAAACTCATACGACTTTTGACTTCCTGAAATGACTTTTGACTCCAGAAAAGATTTTACGTCAATTTTTGCAAAATGTAAGGTCTTCAGTTTTGGATTGTTTGCAAATTGTATTGTCTAGATTTTGAAGGTTATACCAGATTTGATCATTTTTAATAGCCAAGTAGATAAATAAGCACGTAGAACAGCAAGCAAGTGATTCCAAGCACGTCTGAAAACAATGAACAAGGGCAAAAGCAACCTTGCGCATGAACAATCAAGTGACCAAATTGTGCTAATCCCTAAGAGTACTAATTGTGTATGTTCTGAAAAGTTTTACAATAACACACATATACCTGAAAGTGAAAAATTAGCCTCTCTAGGGTTTTTAGTAATGGTTTGACTCTGCAACTTTTATGATTCAAAGGGGTGAACTCCAATCCCGGCGCACCAGGGTTTTGACACAGTCTGAGAACTTAATCTTCAAGAGCTGCTAGGGAGATCTGACAACCCAACAATGAACCATACCCGTGGAGATTTCTTCCACAAGGACATTTATGTAGTGGCTGTCACTACCACGGCGAAAATGGCTATGACCGCTTGAGGTTCCGTCAACGCAGTTTGCCCTGTGAAGGGATTGTCCGCTATGGTTAACCCTCTCTAAAGGTGACGCACAGATTTATACCACAAGGGGACTTGGCTCCAGATTCAAGGTTTTGACACCTCTTCACTTTTAACCCAAACAAAGCAAGCAGATTAATCCGACACGCTAAGACAAAGTTTTGTTCCACCAAGGTCTATGATATCAACTCCACGTGATCTATCAACCTCTCTGGGGAGAGAATGTATCAATCAATAAGAGAAGATGCACTAACCCATTTTGATTCACCAAAGCTCATGATATCAACCCCACGTGATCTATCAACCTCTCTGGAGAGAGAATGTGTCGATCAATAAGAGAAGATGCACTAACCAAGTTGAATGTGAAACGCACTAAGTATCCTCCCTACCTACAAGGATTCTGTCGTCAAGAAAGATTTCTCTAGGAATCCAATCTCTCAAGAATCACGAATAGTGTTCATAGGGCCTAATTACTATGTGAGCACAGATATATGTTCTGAAAGAAAATCTACCAAAAGCATCCAAAAATTAGAAAGAGGAACACTTAACGCTTAAAGTGAATATGAGATGAGTCCACAAGGTGGAACACTTAACACCTCACACAAGCTGAAAATGAGTCCCCAACTTAGAAAACAAGTGAGTTCCTAAAAGCACAAAAGGGTTGCCAAGTGGAACACTTAACGCTTCTGTCCTATTGACCCCTCCCCTTTATGGCACTGAGATTGCAACCACGGGGTGGAAATGAGGGGCCGGCGGATTAGCGAGTCCAATAACCCAAGATAGCAATCAAGATCAATCACAAGTATTCTAAGACTACTTAATGAATCTTTAAGGGATCACAACCTAGTATCAAATTATGCAAGTGTGTAGAAATATATCAAAAGCATGAAAAGATGCACACAAGCTTGACACGTGAGAGATTTATTTTAAGTCCAAATCAAAATGTTTTCAGAACAAGGAGAATACCTCATGATCCTCGCAACGTGCTTAGTATATTTTACCTAATTTTTAGCAATTCTTGCGCTTTTCCCAATCAAAATCAGCAGAAATCAATCAGAAACAGTAAATTTCAATTGTTAGGGTTAGCTGTTAGCCTAAATATAAAAATCAAATCTGATACTCTGCTGTGAAAAATAAAATGACAGTCAAAAACTGGTATGAAAACTCGTACGACAGTGGGTATGCTCCCAGACGATAGTCTAGAAACTCGTACGACACTGGGTATGCTACCATATGATAGTTGAGCTCCCAAATGACAGTGGGTATGTAATGAAATGAGTCTCGATCTGATAGACTGTTGTACGACAGTGGGTCTAGTATCATACGATAGTGGGTATGCTCCCATATGACATTTGTCAGAAACTCGTACGACAAATATACGGACAAAAATTAAAAATCACAGTTTTGCACAGATCCTGAGAAGAAAAAGACAGAAATTGATAGAATTGAATTGGAAACCCATTTCAGGGCCCCACGGTGGGCGCCAGAAATGTGTGTGTGAAAATTGTACCTGATCTGTAGACACAACACTCAGTAAAACATTAGAGGTTAGCTATAATCAAAATCGTGCAAAATTGAAAGCTATCTAACCAAGCGATTTACTGCCTTCTAGTAGGTGCGAGATTAATGTTCTCAGATTGTAATCGAGATTAGTGACCTAGACGACACCTAAATGAAGGATTTGAATGCAATTGATCTAGATATGAAATATGAATGCAATTAATCTATTTTTTTGATATTTTCTATGCAATAAGAATGATAAATTGATATGCTATGGATGCTAAATGATCTAACAATGAAGATTCTAACAATGATATGAAAACTATGAAATTCTATGCTAAGATATAAAAGCTATGCAATTGAAATTGATCTCACAATGCTTTGAATTCGCAAGTTGATTCCTCAGCCTCCAATTCTCCAGCATGATTGTGCAAAATATGTGGATGCTTGGATGCAAATTTGAGAGATGAATTATGAAGAGATGAGCCTTGTTTTTATAGAAATCCAGGGCTTTGGAGGTGCATGAAAAAAAGCCATAAATAACTCAAATAACTCAGGTTGATTTTTGAGTTATTTTTAAATAAAGGATAATTAACTCACAAAAACATGCAAAAGCTAAGCTTTAACTCAAAATAGAGTTTAGCTTTAATTGATAATTGATAGTTGTTTGCTTTTATGATTGTGCATGTTTTATTTATGAATTAATTTAATAATAAAATGATTTATTCTCAACTTAACTGCTTTTAAAAATAAAACAATTGATTTATGGGTTAATCAATTATTTAATCAAACTTTTATTAAAAACTATATTATTACATAATGACAACATGCTTTAATTAATTAAATAAGAATTTAATCAATTAAAGATAGGAATTTTGATTTATTGTCAAAATTAAATAATACAATTAATAATAGATAGAATTAAATTTAATTACACAATTAAGTGGCAAATATTAAATCTAATTAATTAAATATGAAAATATTCAATTAATCAAACTTAGGATAAATGTGATTTATTGCCAAATAATCATTAAATTAAAGATAATTAAGATGATTAGGAATATTACTAGGAATATTCCCCGATGCAGAATTTAAGATAATCAATTATGATTCGATGATGTTTAGATGTGCTTTAGATTAGAACTTTGATGTCGATTTTGTTCGAATTGTCGATGTAGGAGATTAATGAACTTATAGCCCATTTTTGGGGTATTACAGAGATCAGCTTGGAGTTCCTAACAAAGTTAGGATTAAAGCCTTTAGGGTGATTTCGGTGAGTTCATTATTAGATTGGAATTTGATGATCATGTTTGGGAGTGAGGGGAGTAATAGGCAAAGCACTTACTCTGAGTTCATGTGTATTTGAGTTAAGGTTTTAGGTTGATATATGTTATTTAGTGACTCTTTGCCCTGGGATAAGGCACTGATCTATTCTTTGGAAGTAGTCCATCATCTTCAATCACACACAAATTCAAATGATAAAATCTTAAATCAATTAGTAAGGGGTATAGTTGTATATTATTTTGTGATTCCTTTGAAGAAGTGAATCAAGGGTACACCCGCCTGAGCATTAAGGCTCAAAGTGTAGGAGGATCTCTTTTGATCCTTTTTAATTGGCCCTCTTCCTTGTAGACTTTGGAGTGGTGATAGAGTCAAAGTTGTATTGAAATTATCCATCAAAGTATAAATCTACAAGTTGAAGATCAAAGGGAACTCCCAACACTCACTATGTCTAGATTTGATATCTAACCTATAAATTCCTCAGCTTAATCCTTCACAGAGCTATCTTTCTGTCAAACTTTACATTATCCTAACTTGGTTAATCTAATAATCACAAGGTAGAAACTTGCCCTTCAACTTATTTACCATCTTTTCCCATACCTTGATTTTGGTTTTACCTTTCTTATTTTGATCCAATTATAGATGCTCCCACCATAAGGATGCATGACCTTTGAATTTTTTTCTTGCAATTTTTACCTTCCTCTCATTCTATATGTTCTCATACTTCAAATATTTCTCCATCTTGGTGATCTAGTCCATCAATTCATCTTAATCCATCTTTCCACTAAACTCACAAGGGTTAAATTGGGATGTAGCCTTCAAAATTGTCAATGCTTTTAAGAATATTTCTTCTTCTTGATCCATTATAGGTGCAGGTGTGGCTTCCTTCGGCTTCATCATCACTAACATCATCAAGATGTCTTCCTCGGTGTTGGATTGTCTCAAAAACTTATAATCTGGCAACAATATATCTTAATATATCAAATAATCCTAGATTTGCATTTCTCCCTTGAACCATATTTAAACCCTTTGTAATTGTAGGTCAGATCATAATCTGACACCCCATAACAAATAACCAACTAGGGTTTACAAGAAGGAACCTCTACTGAAGACCTAGATTCACAAACCTAGATCAAATCCTCGCTCTGATACCACCTGATGCAAGGGAGGGACAAATAAGTGGGTCCAAAGACTCATAGACCACCTTGTAGAATCACAACATGACTATAATAACATAGAAATGGAGAGAAAGAATGCATATCATCATCATTTATTCATCACACTTGATACATATTGGGTTGTAAGGCCTCCCTAGTTATGACCAATACAACAAAATTCAATTACAAAAATATTACAATCCTCATGCATGCGAGATCCATGATCTCCAGCCTTCTATCTACTACTAACTTCTCACTTTTAATCTTGCTACCTAAATCTAGAATAGATTATTATATTTATACTTGAGGCTATCGAATAGGTCAGCCCAAAGAATCTTCAAGTTCCAACATTGGAGAAAGCAACAACCTAGATTTAGGTCCACGTGTTTCCCAATGAACGATTCAAACATTAAGATCATGAGAAAAATTAAATACACATGTCAGCCACCCAAAAAAAACAAAATAAACCCATCGGTGAAGTAGGAAAACAAGCAACACAGACACACCAAACCAACTCGGTGAAGAACACCACCAAACAGAAACAAAACATAACAAAACCACTCAGTGAAAGGCATCACTGAGTAGAGACAGGCAACTAAGCTCATCAGTGAACAACATGAACACTCCATCGAGAACTCTAAAGTAGTTATTGAGCACATCTAATAAGCTACTGAGATACAAGATTGTCATAAATCCAAGATGCTCCTGCATCAACTTTACATTTTAATTGTAAGAGAAAATAAAAAAGACTTTAAGGTGTTGTGTGTAGATGATTTTTTTTATTTAAGCATGTAAGTAGATAACATGTAATGTTAAATAACATGATTCTATAAATTCTTGTAGACAGTGTGCTAGTACTCAAATTGACTGATTGAAATCCTATGAGCTTGCCTACTCAATGCTGGGATCTTCTAACTCAATTTGGCCAACTAACAGGAATAGTCTTAAAAGATCCAATTCCCCTGCACTTTAGGCTCTGTAGGACCTAGGCGGGCACACCCATTCCTCAACCCTAATCTTGGTTGGAGGATTTTTATAGAAAATTACTTTAAGAGAACTTGGTGGTTCCTCTTGAGTTGGCAAGGAATTCTCAAGCAAAACCAAATAGTAACTATGATTACTTTGTAAACTGAACTGAAAATTTTGAATGAGTGCTTTAAATGAAATAGTGCTTTGATTGTAAAATATAAATATGAAATGGAATTATTATAGAAATGCTTGATTAACTTATCTTACATCCAATTTAGACCAGTGCCTTTATCTCTCACTGACTTCTTATTAATTAAATCAAATGATCCTATGTACAATCTTAGAGATAGTTTTAATAACTTGCTATTAGAAACAAGACTATCACCTCAATGGCCTCTATACGAATTGTGATTTAAATTTTTATTGTTACAATTAGTCTTATTGAGTTTAACCTTAACTCTAAGAGACCAATAAGACAGAGAGAAGTTTGAAAACCAATCCTTATAACTGATGCTCAAGTTGTAACTAAATTTGAAATCACAATTGCATAAGAGTTGAATAATGAAGCAATCTAATGGAATAGATTTATCCAAGGGACTAATCAGATGATTGAAATAATAGATTCATCATAAATAAAGAAATATTGAATCTTTATATTGAAATAAGCATAATAAAATCAACTGGTATATATAGTTGTTCATAGTCTAACATTTTAGAAAAAAAAACCAAAAATGTATATTGGTGTAGTGTATTGTTCAACCTCCCTTTTTTTTCTTGGTCTTGGTATCCCTTCTTATAAACAATGAAGGGATGCAATGTTTAGCTTTAAACTATTACAAAATGGCTTTATAACTTCTAGCAGTAATTCCAAATACCTAATTACAAAGAAATGGAGAACATATCATGGAACAAAAAGAACACTGTCAATTGAATTAACTCTATCATATCATCATGGAAATTGATTAGAACCCACCCTTCATTGTTTTCATGCACCTCACGAAGAAGATCATAAAGCTCAGCTATGTCCTGCTCTACTTCTAATTCAAGTACATCACCCTAATATGCAACATAGCTTGTCTTTAGGTCCTAGGAAACATTTAGAAGACTATTCACAACACCAAGTTGATCTTCTTCTATCCCATTTAGACAAGGTTGTTGAAAATTTCTAGGCTCTTCATCCTCAGGGCCAATGATTACTAGAAGTCCCATCCTGGCAATCAGACGACACCATCAATCTATCCAAACTTCTTGCAAAACTTCCATTCATCTAATTACTTATAAAACATGTAGAATGCATTTAATTTCTACAATGTAATGGGATTTTAAGTAAATTTTCCAGGCACGATGATTTATTTTATTTTCTCTTAGCATTAATAACACATTTTTCATTCGATCCTTTGGAATTTCAATTGATGTGAAAATGGTTAGCATATCGCTTTAAGTGATTTTGATGAGAATTTGATTTTGGTGCCATCGGTATAAACCTAGCCATATCACCCTGAGAGTGTGTTCATTCTCTCCATTATCATCATAGGTAACGCTGATATGTCCCTCATGGTCAAATTAGTTCTTCTATAGTTGTGTCGATTGTTCTTCACTATACCGATAAGTATTTATCAACACATCTCATCTCGATGTCTCCTTATTGCTTATATAACTTACACCATCAATCTAAGACATTCTGATCACTCCATATATTTCTCATATGATCGGTATATGTAATCCCAATACTTTCATCAAGTATCAAAATAACTCAATATCCCTTTGGCCTCTACTTTATGTTATCACAATGATCACTATAGGAAACCCTGACCGTTTCATCGGTGATCGAGCTAGTGCTTTTCAAGTTTTCTCACTTGTTTTGGTTACTTTGATTGGGATACTTTATCACCATATGTTATAACAATACCTTCATTGGTGATCGATGTAACAAATAATTATCTTGCTTGATGTTATACAACACTTCGATGAATCATATCGACAACACACATACCGATAAGTCCATCAGGTATCAATAAAATGGAATTTAATTTGCACCGATGGTTCCTTTCATACCGATGACTTTGTAGGCATGACTTATGCCGATATATTTCATCCCTTTTGTACTTTCTTTATCAGGCAAGGCTATTTTGAAAGTCTTCTTGCTAATGTTTCCTTCATTACTCATCGATCAAAGTTGTCCCGATAACATTAATTTGCATTTCACTTGCTTGAGAAGATAAGGACAATGGATCACTTACTACCAAAGCTTCTTAATAAACCCTTGTGCCAACCTTTGGACAATTTATAATGCTTCTTGCTAGGTCTACATCTGACAATCCTCTTTACCCTGCATACAAAATCTAGTAGTAACTATTCATACAAAACAAAAACTCATCAAATTTTCTATGAGAAAGATAAAATAATTTGCCAAAAAATTAAGTGTCAACACAATATGCTGCTAAAATGAGTTGATTTGGAAATGTACATAAATAAGCATGCTCTTTGAAAGGGCAACAAAAATGAAACCTTGCAATCCTTTTTTTTCCCCCAAAGGTCCTTGTGCGCCCAAAATTTGAGTAAAACAATTGAATTGTCTATTGGCCAAAGGGTTCAACCCTATATGAAAATAAGAATATATTAAATTTTATTTACCCTAATTACACAAGCTAAATAAAATAGAAATTGTAGCTTCAAGTACTAGAAAATGTCGAGTAAAGAATACCATTGAATTATTAAAGAAAATCATTGAAAGGTTTTAATTTCTTGAGAATAACATGTTCTAATTTTTTGAATCCAAGAGCTATGGCCTGCGAAGTCAAAAAGGAATTTTAGCTATGAATAAGAGGATATGAAAAACTATAGCCTTTTAAGCTTTCTATTACATTAAATTAAAAACTATTCCTTCCAAATGCAACTGAAATCATTGTAATTAAATTTTTGAAGGAATACATGTTAGAAGGAAAACTTATCATTGTTTTCTTCCAAAACCCTGCCCACCAAAACAATAATATGAGTTATATTTCCTAGACATAAGGTTGAATGGTTATAAGTAGTAAGAATCAAAACCCTTATAGTGAAATGCAATAGTAAGATGTTTGAGATGAAGCCAAGAGATATATCATAAGTAGAAGTGAAAATTGTAAGTGTCATCCAAGGCCTGTTGTAAAATAGGAAAGTAATTCTACAAAAGCTTTGTTATTTTACCTTTTAATGACATATATGTTGAGCCCATATCTTAAAAATGTAGCTAACAATGAACCATAGAGAGTTTACCCATAAAAAAAAAAATCATAAACACCATCAAAGGCTTATTTTTTACACATCAAAGCAATTCTACAAAAGATTTGCCATTTTAGCTTGGAATGACACAAGTCTTGAGCCTATTTATTCTAAACGTAGGTAAAAATGAATTGTTGAAAGCTTTAAATTTCTAAAAAATAGTACCTTATAATTTTGTAATAACATTAGTAAATATTTGCAAATAATACCGAACAATAATACAAAGTAGAAGATAGAGGAACCCTAGCTATATCTTCAAATTTATTAAAAATATAAGGTACACCTTGTCTTTAAAAAATTAAAATTCTAGATGTATATAAAAAACAACAAAAAACCACAATGATTTAAACTTTTCATAACATATAACCTAAAACCATTTCTTCAAAATGCAACCAAGAACATCAGGATCAAAGATTAGAAAAAATACCTCTCAAATTTTTTTTTAAAACCTAGCAAGCATACAATCTTAGATATGGAAACAGAAAAGAAACCTTACATAGATCATGCAAACACCTTTCTTCTCAAATTTTATAAAAACATTAGCTAGGGCCTTAGAAAAAAAACAAAAAATCATAAGTGTCAATAGAAGAGAACAAAAAACCCAAACCATTTTAGGTTTCCATGACATACAATCTAGAAGTATTTCTTTGAAAATGTAGTTGTTTCAAGTTTTTTTAAAGCATTTAAGAACAAAAAATTTGCCGTTGTCAATAAAAAAAAAGTGAAAACCATTGCCATTTAAGGTTTCAATGATATAGCTTAACAAATTGAAAAGAAAAAAATAAAACACACAAGAAAACTAAGCTAAGCTCCAAGTTATTTTTAGCAAGCATACCAAAAACAACAAACACATTTTTGGCAACTAAACCAAAAATATGTAGAAGGTCGATTGCAATAGATTTTAAATGGTTGTGTTTTACAGTAAAAAAGAGGAACCTAATTGATAGCTAACTAAATTAAAAATCTATCAAAGACAAAGATTATACATATTATGATTAGGAGTGATACCTTATCACTGAGCAGGCTGATGAAAGAACACAAAGTTTTTAATCACTAGGTTATGAAAAGAAAGTTGGAACCCCAACATAAACTAACAACTTTAGAAATACTTGTTCACAAAATCTTACATTTACAGTGGAAAGAGGTCAAGATTTGCAATCAAGGCAACAAAGATATAGGAAAACAAATATTTTAAATAAAAATATCTCATATATTTAAATATTTTTGTGAAGCATCTATCGTTAGTTTGTTGGTTTTAGTGTAAAAGACTTGTAATAGTATACCTAGGTGTGGCAAGGAGCAAGAAAGCCTTATTTCCTTCTATTTTTCTCTGAAGATGGACACAAAAGTGTGTGAGTATGTGTGTGTGTGTGTGTGTGTGTGTGTGTGTGAGAGAGAGAGAGAGAGAGAGAGAGAGAGAGAGAGAGAGAGAGAGAGAGAGAGAGAGAGAGAGAGAGATGTGCATATCGATGAAACTTACAAATTCAATTATGAGAAGCAATTTTATTAATTTTATGTAAATAGTGTATGAACATAATGATAGAAGAATGCATATGTATGGGTAAAAGATTCTTATTTGAATTTTAAGCAAATTGGGTAGTGGTAGTTGATCCAAACTGAAGCTCAGATGCATTTGAAAGAGTTAAGCTATTTTCCTCTTTTGTTGTGAAGAGCAAGACAATATCAAGAAAGAGACATATCTACATATACAAGGAAAACTTAGAAATTCAATTTCAAAATCTAATTTTTTAATTTAATTTATATAGTGTATGAAAAATAGATGATAGTGAAAAAATACATTTTATAATTTTAAAACTTGAGAAATATGTATTTAACATATAGAAAGAAATAAATTTATAACAAAATTAAAAAAGGAGTACATAACAATTGATTGAAACAAATTTTTTTTTCAAATACCAATAAGAAAGTTGTAGAATCAAACAAAACATTGCATATTTATAGGTAAAAGATTCTTACCTAAATGACTAGCAGAGTTGAAGCTAAGAGTTGATCTAGTTTGAAGATTGGATGCAATTGAAAGATTTTTGGAATGAAAAATAGAGAGTACGAGAACAACAATTTAGGTCCAATTCCATGTTTTGAAGTTTTAGAATATAAGAATATAATGTATCTTTAACTTGCTAAAGTTGTAAATTTAAAATACAAGTGTCTTTATGAGGTGATGTGTGTGGTATGATGAAAGTTGTTTGAGAAATTTTGCATAAAAGAGATAGTATTCTTGGTTTTACTTGTATGAGACTACGAAGAAATTAAAAACTTGATAACTTTGTTTCAAGAAATAGAAATAAATTACAAAACTATTACAGTCATGACAAAAGAAGAAATGTAAAACAACGTCAACAACATTTGTAATATAGAGAAATTAATATATATGTAATTTTCATGTATGAAAAAATAGACATGTATATTGTATGGAATATTTAATTTACAAAAGTGCTTAACTAGCATAATGAACATTTAAAAAAAATATAGTAGATAAACATATAGATGTTTTTGTCATAGCAGTGAAATAAAATATGTTGATATGTACTTCATATAGTATAGGAAAACAAGCAAATGATTTTTTAATCAAATTAGTTCTATTTGACAAAATTGTTTTTGTAGTAGCAATGTAATGACAAGATCAAAATGCAAAAAAAAATTGAGTTATATTTTGCATGCTCAGATATAACACAAATGAATGAATGGAAATGTGTTAAGTATAATGAGTATTTTAAATAGAAATATAATCACCTGTTCAACAAGAAATGTTGTTCATTCATCTATAGAAATTGCATGGGTGATATCGTTATTTTGATTGAGAGTGAAATTGTGTCTCATTGTAAACTCTCGCAATGTGAAAATAACTCTGAACTTGTCATTTATATAGTTTTTTTAAGTGATGTTTTTCAAAGAGGGCATTAATTGTTGAGAAATATTTTTTCTATAGAATAATAAATTATTTATTTTTTATTGTTTACGATGATAGTTTTCAGATGCATGGAATATGTGCATGTCACAGTTTCATCACAGTAGTGCACTAGGCATTTTTGTCCTCCAATGCATTATAGTTCTTGAATTTGTAATTGCACTTGGGGAAGGATAGATGAAAAGGATTGGAAAATGCATTCACAAATTTTAAAACTCTAGATAGCTATTAAAAATTTCAATATGTTATTTTTCCTCTATGAAAAAAGCTATGATCAGAAAACTCAAGGAATTTCAAAATTTGTAGCTAAAATATTGCTTGCAAGAGTCCCTTTAGAGTTTCCAAGGTTCTTTTATCTTTGAGTTGACAAATAAAGGTCAAAGGAGTTGTTCAAATTGTATGTTTTTTATTGAGTTTTTTTCAATATTTCTAAACAACAATGCAGGAATTTCATTTTTCTATAATTGTTGTTTTATCACAATGAATTCCTTCTCAAAGTTGGGATGCATGTAAACCTATCAAACAACAAAAGACTTATTTTTTTATTCTTATTGAAAAATGTAAGAAATAAATAATTATTGGAAGATTGTGAAAGAGATAAAGATTCATGTTGAATAGGTTTATTTACCGAGCACTATGTCCATATCTTGAAAACCATATTTGATTTCAATAATGTGTTGAGCACCTTTCCTGTTACATGGTACAATAGTTGCACCTATTGTACCAACTACATATTCACTTAAGCTTGTAAGTAATTTTTTTATAGTACTACCTAGGATAAACTTGTATTCATATCAAAAAGGTGCTATTGATTTTATTTTGGTGCAGTCCCTTATTATTAATATGTAGTCGAAGTCCCCACATTCATAATTTATTCTTGGTGCAATTTTGAACCCCAAAATAGAAATTCTCATTCTTGGAATTATCATGTCTTCAAATTGGTGGATAAGGTTACCAATCACATTCAAAGTTACAATCATTTATGCTTTCAAATCAGTTAAATCTTCACACAAATCTTCGCATGTTTTAGTCACTCTATTTATTGTTGCTTTGTAGAAAACTAGTATGTTCCCTTGGAAATTGTTGGCTACCTTTCTCGCATGGAGATTTTTGATGAAACGAAGCCTATATTGTTTAATTTTGATCTATAACATGTGTAAGAAGGCGTTGTTAAGTTTTTGTAGTATGTAATCAATTTAAGAATGAATATGTGAGGAGTTTATTACCTTTAAAATATTTGTTCCTATTTTTGCTAAGTTTGGTTTGCAGTTGTTTTTGTTGTGTCCATTATTGTTGTAGAAAATTAATATTAGTATAAATAATATATATGCACAAAAATTCATATACTGTGATGTAGCATGTTTGTTTCTAGGTGTATAATAAAACATTTTGTTTCTTGTTTGGGTGTGTTGGTTTGTGCATTTGATTATGAAAAAAGAAGTATAAATTTACATTTGTATTTTATAGTTGAGCTTCACAATTTTGTTACAATTTTTTTTTATAGTTTTGGATTATCACTTGTGGTATTGTTTGAATGGGTGTAGGAAAGATATACAAAAGTTGCAAACTGATCTATCTAGTAGGCTTTAGTTTTGTGAATAGAAGATATGTTTTTAGGTGAGTTGTTCCAAACATGATTGATCAGTGGTTTGATAATGTTATGTGTTTTTTCAAGTAAGAATTATATTTTGTGTCATTGCATATGATTTTTTAGTGATTTTGTTGTTTTTTGTTTTTTTTTAAAATGTTAATATTTGATGAATAGAGACCTTTTCGATTAATAATATAAAAGTACAGTATTCACAAAAAAGAGGTCGGGGGAAAAAATCACCCCGCAAGTCACTCGACAACTAGGCCGGAACCATACAACTATTCATCAAAAAAGCATATAAAAGGAGAAATCCTCAAGCTGCACGGGCAGTAGCAGAAGAGGGAGGAGGATCTCTGTCATTAGGATTGCCCCAAACATTGGGCCCAGGAGTCTGATCAGGAATGACCCAGCCATCCTCTGGATCTTCTTTTTCTAGCTCTCCTTCCTCCCACCTGGGCGAGATTGCAAGTGCCAGGCAAGGGAACTTGTCTTGATTGGCAGGAACAAAGGTCGAGGGCCAAGCAACAACAACAACAGTGGAAACAAGCACAGGAGGGCAGCTAGAACCCGCATCCCTCCGAGGAGGAGGAGAGGTGGAGTAGTGATGCCATTGATGTGGAGTCCTGGAGTGTTTGGCAGAGGAACTCCGACTACGACGGTGGCCCCTGGGTGACGTGCGATCAGATGAGAGGGAATCAGGAGGCACGCGAGCCACAGTACAAGGGGCATTTACTAGAGCATCTCCTGCAAGTGGGTGACCTCTAAGGCCACCTTATTCACTTCCACCTGAATTTGCATCATGACATTATTTCAAATACATGCCTTAGCATAAAGAGAGACATGAATATCTAGAGAACTATGAGAAAAAAGAACAACATTTCATTCTTTCCATAAGGTAAACAAAATCTCCATCCTAAAATCATGCCATATCTAAGTGTACTGGGAAGGCATTCTGGGGGAATCACCAAGAAGTGCCATATGCCACAAAAAAGGTTCAGGCCTAAAAGGAGCAAAGAGGTCATGAATCCATACCCAATAATTCTGGGCATGATGACAAGACCAAAAATGTGCATGAGCATCTCAAAATGACCACAAAAAGGGCATTTAGGATTAGGAACCCCCAAATGCCTGAGTCTAGCTCCCAAAGGCAAGCCCTGGTACAACAACCACCAAGCAAAATGAGCAATTTTAGGCTCAGTGATAGAATCCCAAATGGTATGAAATTGCCAGCTCCAACTCTTCTAAGAAGAAGAGATATGCCATCGTTGGTTGAGAGAATCAATCATGGGCAAATGGGGTACAAGCCAAGAATACCCAAGCTTGGGTTTGTAATTGGTGAAGGGAATATCAAGATACCATTTCCAGTCCTTCCACAAAGGTCTAACAGATTGAATTCCCAACTTGTGTAGGAGATGAGGCGGGATGGCCGAAACCAGCAAGTCAAAAGTCTGACAATCTAGGCA
Organism: Chamaecyparis obtusa; assembly: GCA_027943335.1. Lineage (NCBI taxonomy): Eukaryota > Viridiplantae > Streptophyta > Pinopsida > Cupressales > Cupressaceae > Chamaecyparis > Chamaecyparis obtusa. The sequence goes on from BSBK01007847.1 coordinate 62,884, forward strand.
GATGAGCTGGAATTGAACCCGGAGATCATCCCAAGATCGGAGATTCATAGTGGCTTTGGAGAAAAGATCTTTTGGGGTTTGAATGCCACATTTATGAAACCAAAGAGCACTAACCCCTTGAAGTCTGGCAAGAGGAATCCCTTGTTGAGCATATAAAGGGGACGTTCTACTGGTTGAAAGAAAGACCATCCCGAAAACCATTCCTAGCCCAATGGAGCTAGGGATTGATAGACTCCTAGGCTCTCCAAATACTTTTGGTGACAAAAGTACCTTGGATATGAGCGGGTTCCTTCATAACCAGAAGGGTTTGAAATCTAATCCCCTTCCAGCCAGGCTTGTGAAGAGGATATCCTAAGGAAATGCAGTGTCAAAGCAAAATTTTCCAGACCTCATTTCCTGTGAGACACCACACAACCCATTTGGCACAAAGGGCATGCCCTTGTTTCTAGGTATCAAGTAAACCAAGCCCACCTGAGACCTTAGGAAGGAAACATAAATCCCAAACAACTCTATGAAAACCCTGATGGTCAATACCGGAAGCCCAAAGGAAATCATGCAATAATTTCTCGAGCTTCTTGTAGGAGGCTTTGGAAGGAGCCCAACAAGAGGAGTAATACACATGCATGGCTGCCAGGATCTTGGAGCAAATTTGGAATTTTCCTGCAAGAGAGAGCGGCTTCGTGATCCATTAAGTAAGCTTTTTTTCAATTTTGGCAAGAACTGCATTCCATAGATCTGTAGGGTGGGCTTGAAAAGCAAAGGGAATGCCAAGAAAGTGGAAAATTTCCCCATGCTAGATCCTGGTCCAACCAAACTGAGAAAACCAGTGAGGCTCATGAAAATTCAACTTTCTGTAGCAGAGGGTTTTATGCCATTATATGGTCGAACCAGAGGCCAAACAAAAAGTGTCTAAACATTGCAAGGATGCCTTGATATTCTCTTCATCCTCTTCTAGAGTGAGGAAGGAATCATCTACAAAATGGCCATTAACCATATGTTGAGACAAATAAAGAAAGTATATTCCCTGAACATTACCCATAGAAATGGAGTGAGCAAGCAAGTAGCTGAAACACTTAGTGGCTAGAACATACAAGGCCGGAGCTAGAGGAAAACCTTATCGAATGGATCAAAAGAGCCCAAAGGTAGAAGACTGTCGGCCATTGATGGTAATGCATGTAGAGGCATCATTGAAGAGCATCTTCATAGATTGAAGAAATCTAGGTCCAAAACCCATAGTGTAAAGCATAGCAAGGATAAAAGGCCATTCAATACGATCATAAGCTTTAGAAAAATCAATCTTAAGAAAGAGGGATTTCTGGTGAGACTTACGAGCCCATTCCATACCTTCCCAAATGGAAATGATATTGTCAAGAATAAATCTTGACCTAATAAATCCTATTTTCACAGGCCGAACAATCTGCGGAAGCAGGTGACAGATCTTGAGAGCTAGCACCTTGGCAATGATCTTGTAGGAGACATTGAGCAACGTAATAGGTTGCCAGTTGTAAATGTCCTCTGGATCCACAGACTTGGGAATAAACTTGATATTGCCCTAGTTAATGATACCCCCAAGAGATTGGGTATGATATGCTTCTAGGTACACTTGGTGAAGATCAGGACCAATGGCATCCCAGAGGGCTTTGTAAAACTCACAAGGGAACCCATCACATCCAGGGGCTTTATCATCAGCCATGGTGAATATTGCTTCACGAAGATCTTGCAAGGAAAGTAGTTTATCACAAAAGACACGCTAAGCAGGGGAGACACACTATGGAACAACCACGGTGCACTCAGTAAGATCTTTGTCATTGGTAGGAGAGTATCCCTAAGTAGCAAAAAATTATTCATAATGGTGAACAAAGGCTTGCAAAACATTAGGAAGCTCCATGAGGAGGTTGTGGCCTTCTCTGATTCTGGTTATGCCCGTACTGGTATTACAAGGATGGAGGGCAAAAAAAAAATTCTTTAGAAGCTTGGTCTCCAACTTTTAACTAGTGGAGACGAGCTTTGATCTGGGCTCCTCTGGCAGCAAAGTTGTCAGCCACTTGTTTCTAATGACGTAACTTGGCAAGATTAAGTTGCAGATTCTAATTGAAAGGGTCCTGGGCTAAGGCCTTGATGGCAACATGTAAAGCTTTGGTTTTGACATCATAGGATCTATGATGACACTTGGCCAGCTATCTACCATAAATGCACAAAAAATGAGTTGTACGCCTGATGGCGTCATTCCACCATTGAATTCAGCCAGTCGACTGAGTGGGCCTAGGCTCGAGGTTCCAAACTTGATGAATGTGGGTCACTATGGATGGATGGTGAAGGACATAAGTGTTAAATAAAAATTGTATGGTGGGAGGCCTAGCCTTAGCTATCTACCAAACAATATTAAATTGGATGGGAAGATGATCTGGCAAGGTCACATCAATAAGAGGAGTGACCGGTAAAGCTTTCTTTTTGGAAAAAGAGAAAAAATATTGTACTGAGATCATAGCATGATCAAGCCTTTTATGAATTCTATCAGATGAGGCCCTGTAATTAGACCAAGTGTTCCAAACCCCATTAGAATGGCGGCGGCCAACATTGGGATCAAAAAACCCTAATTTATTATGCATGTAGTACCAGGCTTCTCTTTCCCCGACTGTCCATTGAAAAGGAAAAAGGCCATCCTTGTCAGACACCATCTCCACCATATTAAAATCCCCACAAACAAGCCAGGTAGCAGGTGGCAGAGAATTTGCAAGCCAATGCCAAAGGTGAGATCTCTCAACAACATCATTGGGAGCATAAACATTAGCTATGCCAAAAGAATGATTTTCAATAATGAAAGTGGCCCAAACAACTCTTTGCATGGGGTCAGAACCATGACTAACCAAAAAGGAATACCTACAAGGGGAAAGGAGAGTAGCTACTCCACCTTGACTAGCCTCATGCTGAGAACAGAGAGCAAGGCTTATAGGCCAAATAATTTTACAAGAAGCATCAAGCATGAAACCAGAAAATCTTAACTTCCTGGAGGCATAAAACATCCAGATGACTAATACAATGATGTAAATCCCTGACATAAATTTTTTTGGGTAGGTCTATCAACCCACGAACATTTCATGAGATGTACTTCATGGAATAACAATGTCATCCATTCCATCACCTTCCCCAAGGGAAGCAAAATTATTAGATAGATAACCTAGGGCAAAAGTAGACCTAGAAAACTCCATGGATATATTACACCATTTTTCCTGCATGCCATCAAACCCATTCTTAGCACACCTAGGAGGGCTACGAGAATGGTGGAATGAAGCAGAAGAAGCAACTCTGTGGTTGCCTGAGGCATGCGGGCTGAAGGAATGGTAACATGGGAGTCAATAACTCCTTTCCCCTGTGAAGCAAGGTTTGGAACCTCGATAGCTGGGGTTTCTGAAGAAACCGCACTATCTGAAGGTGGCGGATGGGAAGTGGAAGCTAAAGCAGACTGCTTGTGTGGCTTGTTATGGTGGCCGTTTTACATGTTAATATTGAAATCTCTAAGAATAAGAAGATTTTTTTCTCTTATCACATTTGAAAGTATATCATCAAGAACAGTAATGATCTTGACTACTGAAGCATTAGGTCTGGCATAGCCATTTGAGACATTGAGTTCATTACTCCTTGACATATTTTTAATGTTAATACCTCAATATTTACTATTCTATGTTGCTTTGTTTTGATGGAAATAGATACTTTTTAGTTGTTGTTGTTATACCATTAATATGATGCATTGTATTGGTGTTATACTTTTTAAAGATTGTATTAGTTTCAGATGAATGCAAGTGTACTTCTTGCAAGCACAATATGTCTAATGACATAATTTCATAGTCAGTAATAATGCCATATGCATGGGCATTTAGTCTTTGAGTATTTATTATGCATAAAACTATGTATAATATTTTACTAGAAGAAGCAATATGATTCTGAAGCTGTCATTGTGCACTTTATTCAAGGCGAGACATTTCCAAGCATATTTTTTCTTTAACTTTGAAATATTAAGCATTTAGAGATTTTAATAGAAATAATGATTTAATGGATTTTATTCATGAAAGAGTTGTATATGTTATGCCATGTTGTGTAATGCTAGATGGCTCAAAGACTAGACCTTGCATTGTTAAGCCTTGTGATCAACGTATTGTTTGGGCACAATCTATCTGTATTGGAAACTATTTGCGAATAGTAATTTCATTGGAACATATTATTGGTATAGGCCTAGGTATTTGAAGAATGAGAACCCAATCTTTTACACTATGTTCAACATAGTATTGTACTAGTTTACTTTTTTGTTGTTGACCAATTTTTGGATCATTAAAACTTACCAAAACTATATCAACATGTTGGTTTGTTGTGTATGCTTAAATATTCCATCTGAACCATTTAGCAGGTCATCTTGTGTATTATAGTTTCCTACAAAGATTTCAACAAGGATGTTTAGTTTTAGGAGTATTTGAGCTAGTAGAATTATTGTATAGTTGTACATTTGTATTCAATTGTAGTTGTCATCTTGTTGGGTATTTGTGTTGACTATTATGACTTCTCATGGTATTGTAGATAGCATATTATTGTTATGTGCATCAACATCCTTTTTTCTAAAGAACAAATAAGGAAATGTTGCATCTAACGATAGTGGAAAACATCAATGTTGGTTTAAGTAGTCAACATCATCATCTATTTGCACACAAATTTGTATTCTATTTAGACTGGAGAATAATTTTTTAATTCTTTTGATGTAGTTTTGTCGTCAATGAGTAGCACCTTGCATTGTCTTTCTAGAAACTATAAGGTATTCACTCTGTTATTGGCTTATTTTAAAATATTGTAAAATCAAGTATAGGTAGAGCCTGGTATAGATCTCTGCAAAAATTCATATCAATGTGTTCAAAGTATAGAGTAGGTATTTGCATTATATCACACAATCTTTTGTCAATGTAGTGCAAGAAAGTTGATACTACCAATGAGATCTTGTCTATGAGAAGTACATGTTGGCAAGATGGAGGTGTTGTTCTTGATGTCAACATGTCTACTTTGATATTTATGATGTCTACAATGTTGTTTGGATGTCTAGTGTGAAGATCATATGGTTTTGATATCTGTTTTGAAGATTGGTTGATAGATATGCAATTTTTTCATTAACACAGAATGTTCAAGTGAATGGCAGCAAAAGGATAATGAAGATGAGGAGTTGTGCACCTCATGGAATGATGTAGATGTTTTCTACACACTTCATATCAATTTTGAGTTGTTGACATGATGATTTGACCAAGTTATGGTATCACAAATGAAGATTGATTATTTTGTTGATTGCTAGTGTTACCAAGTTATATATTTTTAGAGTTGCTTTCGTGCATGTTTTATAGAAAAAAATTTGGTTGTGTAGCTAGGAATATATTGATAACATATAAATGTGTCTACCATTCAAAGGGATTGTGATTCTGATGATCTGCAAGGTAGTTAGAAGAATTTTAGTGGATGGTGACATTGTTCTTGAAAGCTTATCATAAGATGTTGGTAGATCTGATGAATGCAGTGTATCTATTTGTTTTTTTGAGCTTAGTGATGCCTTTGAATAATCTAGGATTATGTGTCTGGTGAGTTAGGATTTTACATTGATCAAGGTGGCCAAGTTCAATGAATCTAAGTTATGTTTTTGTTATCTTAGTTAACATATCAAGGAAAGATTACAAAATGGTTAATAAGAGATCAGTAAATCATTTTAGAGTTATGATCATGATCTTGAGATGATATTTATGGATCAAAGGGATGTTTGGAAAGTATGCAAAAATCCTGATGGTTGATTTTGGCACTAAGAGATGGATGATTAAGGATTAGGTTTTTTTTGACCTAGTTCTTGAGAAATATGGTGAATTAGGGTTTGATTTATGTGTCGTGAGTATGTACTAGTATTTTTGAGATTGCAAAGGCAAGTGTATGCTAGTTGTTGATCCCAGATCTAGGATCTTTCCTAAATGAGGAAAATCCAAAAGCTTTGTAGGAGTGGGATAGCAATTTCTCCCTGCAAAGAAACCTTCAAGGTTTTATAGAAGTTGACTCTTCTCTTGGTAGATTTGGGAAAGGGGAAGAATGTTAAAAAAAAATTGAGCTGATGCACCAAATATTTTGAAACTCTTGGAGCTCTCGTTAGCTATAATACGTATAAAGGAGTACAAAATGCCACAAACTCTTCATTGTTGGAAAGAGAACACGACGACAAGATCCTAAACACAGGCCAAAGCATTCATGTCTTTTTGTGAGAAGCACCTGTTAAGGCTCACAGGAAAAATAGCCTTATTATCCCACTAAAATAACTATTATCATTATTGTAGACACCAAAAAATCCTTCAGAAAATAAATTATTTTTGTTTTCTGAAAATCCTTGATGACATCATCATTTATTAATTAATTAATTATTTAATTAATTAATTTATTTTTATGGCATTAAATCCCTCTCTCTTAATTAAAAATCTTTAATTAAGGAATCTAGCCTAAAAATGTCATTTGGACATTATCCCTAATTTATTAATTATTTAATTAATAAATTGACCAAAAAACTTCAAAAATAAATTAATTTATTTTTAATTTATTTTTTATCCCAAACTTGGCCAATTTCCTTAAGACCACTAACCTCTTCCAAAATCTTCTAATCCCCTCTTAATTTCGATTAAAAGGCTAATCCCATCTTTTCTAACCCTAATCCCAAGGTTAAATATTTAATTAAGGTTAAATATTTAATTTTCATATTTATTGAAAATATTTTAATAAATATTCCTAAAACTTAAGCTTTTGGAATGAATAACTTTTATTCCATGAAACTAAGGAGAAATCTAGACTTTTCTAGAATCTTCTCAAATCCACCCTCTTCACCCATCCTAATCCTTTTTTTGTCCTAATCTAATCCTAATCCTACCCTTAAACCTTTGTGCAATCCTAACCAAGCTTAAGACTTTCCTAAACCAAAGCAAAGTCTTTCCTTCCAAATATCTCAACCACAAAGCATTTATTGCTTCCCCAAAGTCTTCAAAGCCTCTTAAAGCCCATTCATTGCTCTTACAAGCATTTATTTGGAGAGTTATGAGCTTGGAGCCCCCTTTGTTAACTCCTCTTTGCCCTTCCCTTCATCCACTCACCTTGTGACATGTGTCACCTCCTGATTGGCTGAGAACTAGCACAATCCATGTGCTTCCCTTTGAGTGAATCTTGGCCTCTCTTAAGGATTTCAATCCTGGCCATTCATTCCTCCTACCCCAAGCCTTTAGAAATCCTATAAATACCCTCACTTCCTAAGGCAAATCATCTTTCAACTCTCAAACTCAATAGCAAAGTTATAATGCCATTTTCATTCTAGCATAAGCATAAACTCATCATTTTAGATCATTTTCAAGCTTAAATCACATCTAAATTAGCTTAATTAGATTAACATAGATTCATTTCTTGTTTAATCAATCTTAGTTCATCATTTAGCTTTGCATATTTGTGTGTTCTTGAGGCCTTTGAGGCAAAATAGGTTCCTCATACCTATTTTGTGTCATTTTAGATCTTCTTGATCCTCAAATCATCCTATTTTGCATGCTCCAAGTGCTTGAGTTTGCACACCCACATCCATCTATATCTAAGCATATCAAACGGTGCATGGGCGCATCCGTTTTAGGCTTAAACTGAGGTGGCTTTGATTTTAGTTTGTTTACCATTAAATTTGATTTGATTATATGCTATGACGTTTGTTTGTCTTTGGCCTTCAAAACAGGTTTAGGTGCACACTCAAATCCTAGTTATCATTTTGATCTTGGATTTTTGTCCTTTGGGTCTTGTTAATCTTTTCTGGCACGCCCGGTGGGACTAACCACAATCATTTTGATGAAATTATACTCTATATGCTTGTATTTTGCAGGAAACAAAAGAAATGTCACCTTCATGAAAAGAAATGACGCCTACAGCAATTAAATGTCGCCTTCAAGCAAAGAAATGTCGCCTTCATCAAAAGAAATGTCACCTACAAACAATCCAGTCACGCCTTCTTGCAATGAAATCACGCCTTTGAGGAAAGAAATGATGCCTATGAGCTCTGTTTTCACGCCTGCATAACTAAGATTTTCCTGTGATCGATAACTTCTGTTCCGTCTCAGAATTCTTCTTCTGTCGCCTGCATGTAAAGAAATCACGCCTGTGATGAAAGAAATCACGCCTTTGCATTTTTATCTATCGCCTTTTGAGGTACAGAATGTCGCCGGTAAAAATGAAGTGTCACCTCTTTACTTTCCAGCGTCGCCTATAAGCTGGACAGTGTCGCTTTTTGGTTCTTTGTCTTGAGGTTCTTAGGACTATTTTTTTTTGGTTTTTTTTTTTCATTTCTTTTATTACAGCAAAGGTCAAACTCAATCTTGAATGAAACTTAAGGAAATGAACTTAGGTCCTAGAGTGTCATTGTCAATTTGAAAATCAAACCAAATCTCGAATGCACTAAAGGAACGAACAACTCTATTCCCTATCTCGTTTCAAATTTCAAAGCAAGCAAACAAATTCAATCTTGAGTGATCTAAGGGATAAAACAAAACTTTTTCAAAGTTCTTAAATCAACTCGCTAATCAAATCTTGAATGCACAAAAGGAAAGAACTTGCAAACATTCAATTCATTTACATTTTGAGGAAAAGAATAAATCAAAATCTAATCACGAGTGTCTTCATTTCAAAGTTCAAACATCACTTAATCAAATTTGGGAAAATGAACAAAATCTGCTTGATGTGCATGTAGGTGTTTTTCAATTCTTGCATAATCCTTGATTAGAGTAAGCAACGTGGAACATTTGAACTTGGACAAGTTCACCTGTTCTGCTTTTAGCGAGGCCTGTCCAAGGAGAAGCGCTTCCTCCTCGGAGAACGACCTCAAACCAGTATCCCCTCCGGCCGGTATATAAATAAGCGAATACCAAAAGAATCACTTACATCTCCTAATCGCCGGGCGTTCGTGCCAAACACGTGTCTGGGGATGGTAAACATTCCTCTCCCCCAGCATAATTGGCAAGGCTCTTAAGTGAGTCATGGATGATCAGCAAAACTGGGTATGGAGACACCACAGAACTATTAAAAACCTGATAAAATAGAGGCTACCCTATCTACATCTGAAATTATCAAAATCTTTGTGCAAGGACCGATTCCAAGGGGTTTACCGGGTCGCCTCAAGATTACTCACCATTTGTATTCCCTTCTGGGGGATACCAAGCTGTGGGCAAGCGATTTTGATACTCACCTTCCTTAGGTAGATCTGTTTGAAGTACTTGACAGTCAAAGACTCTGTGAAAACACTTGTTGAAACATACACTTTCAAAGCTTTGTCAGAGTCAATTGCCTTTGTTTGTATCCCGCAGGGTTGCTTTGTCCCTTGCGGAGATTGCTTTGACTTTAACTTTTGTCATTGGAAACCTTTGTCTCAAAATCAGAAGCCTCTTTTCCAAGTGATGCCCAGCAAGAACAAACATCCTAAAGCGAATTTGCCCAAATCCCAAGCCTATCAAGAGCGAAAAGTTGCCAAGAAGAACACCAAGACCTATCAATCCATTATCCAAGCAACCCAAGTAGAGGAGAAGTCCCAAGCCAGACTTGAGAACATTGCCCATAACGCCCACATCAAACAGTTCGCCTTCCGTTTTCGAGTTAACCATCACTTTGTCAACCTTGAGCCAGAAGATTAGCCAATCTTTGTTCATGTCTTGTTCCATCTTCAGATCTTGAAATCTTGTCTCAAACAGCCTTGCATCTTAGTTTCATCCTAGTTTCACCCTTTGCATCAGCATCAAAACCCTAGTTGCATCTCAAGAACATCATAAAAGTTGCATTTGCATTCATCTTCCTACCAGCATTCTAGAAACAATCCTTGTCATTTGCATTGTCCCTTTAGATAGAGCATTGTCCCTTCACCCTTCAATACCTTTTCCACCAGCATCCCCCCACCAGCTTTCCATATCTTTCCAGCAGATCCATCATCCTTTGTTCCAAATCCAGAGTTCCACCAACACTTAGTGTTCTACTTTTTGAGTTGTTCCTATCCTATATCCAAGATCAGAGACCATCATCCTCTTTTTGGCACACTGTGTTGTCATAAAGAAATCAAACCTTGTCCTTGCATAGCCATCATCTCGAGCAAGAGATTGAAGTGTATTGATAAGAAACTTGTTGACCGAAGATCATCAATCTATCTTAGGTTGACCCCATCATATCTCTGATTCTCCATTTGGGAAAAACAATAGCTCATTTGTTGACCACTCAGTAATCTTTCACCAGCTTTCCACCAGCAACCTGTCTTTCCTCCACCGTCTTGATCCATATCAGTTCCATCCAGCTTCCATCATCGCCATCTTGATCCCTATCTTTGCATTTGCATCTTAGAAGTCATCATCTTTAGAAGTTCATCAACTTTGCATCCATCAACATCTTTTAGCCAAACATCTTGCATCCATTTAGCACTTGCATCTCCATGCCTATTGAGACCAGATCTCGAAAAAAAAGAAGCATGAATCCTTATCCACCAACAACCTCATCCGATCCCAACCTTTTCACCAATGCCATGATGACCTACAATCCCCAGATCCAAGCCAGTAACCCATGTGAAGATCCAAACATCCCTTCATCCCCCTTGGCAAACCAAGCATTCGCAAATCCTCTAGAAAGCCCACCAGCGACCAATGCCCTTGTACCGCAACATCAACAAAGCACGTTTGCCCACTATCTACCAGAAAGTACCTCCATCCCATCATCTCTCTATCCACGCATCCCCATCAAAACTATCCAAGTTCCAGCACAAGCATATTCTCTGTTTGTCCAATCATTCCCTGATCCTACCATGCAAACACCCCAAAAGCTTTCCACCATTCCCCTTTTCTTGCAAGGAAGCCTCACCAGTCCCACGACACAAGCTGCAGCGCCATCCGCTCCATCTCCTACCCCTTTTGCTTCATCATCTGCTATGGTTGCCCAAGCCCAAATCCAACACTTAACCCAAAGTCAGCTTCCACCTCTCACGCAAGCTTTTACACCAAAAGCTTCGCCACCATCCGCAAGTCAAGCAACGCCTTTCACCATCAAAGGAGCACCGTCACCCTTCACCCCCCAAGCACCTGTACCTTCTTCTTTGGGGTTAGCGCAATCGCTCCCCATTCCAACCTCATCTTTCTCTTGGGTGTTTCCTTCATTTTCCTCCTCACAAGCATCCGCTCAACTACAACCTCAACAAGCTCCTTTCTCTCAACCATCATTCGTGTCCCAAGCTCCCATTGCTCCTACCATTCCATCATCCACTGCAGTGCACCCTAACACAAGCTCTCAGTGGGGCCTTACACAAGAAGAAATGAAGGCATGGGAGATCCCATCTCAATCCCCTACATCTATGGTTGCAAGTCAACAAACCGCCTTCACCCAAGAAGCACAGCAGCAACTACCCCAACCACCGCTGGCTTCGAGCTATTCATCCCAAATCCCAAATACCTTCCAGCAAGTTCCACCACCTCAACAGCCAACTTTCCCCAGCTATCTTACCCCATCACCTTTTGCTTCTAGCTTCCCCACGTCTGTTCCACCTCTAAGTAATGCAGGCATGCACCCAGCTTATATCAGCCAAATCCAAAGCCAACCTCAGCAACTACCACCATCATACCCACAAGCAACATCATTCCAACAGCATCCCCCACAGCAACCACATGTCCCTTTTCAGCAAACACCCATCATTCCTCAACAACAGCAAGTCCCTTGCTATCAGCCTCAGCAACAAATCCCTATCATCCCCCAGCAACAACAAGTTCCCACCCATCAGTTACAACAGCAAGTTCCAAATGTCTAATATCAGCAAGCAGTCCCACAACAACCGCCAGTTCAACAATAGCAAGTAGCCCAACAACATCAAGAGGTTCCATATCATTTACCATAATATCCCCCTATGCCACACCAGCAATATCCCCAGCAACCATTGCCCCAAAATCAGTTCCAACCCATTTATCCACAGCAAGCGCCATATCCAGTTCCACAGCTTCCATCACAAGCAGAAGACCCAGTTCCCTCGCCACTCAATGTTGAGTGGGAAGCAATGAAAAATGCTCTAAAGGAGCTACAAAGCGGAACAAAGAATAAAACATACAAGTTCAAAGAGGTGTGCTCATATCCCTTCGATCGGTCCATAGCAACTATCCCTTTCCCCAAGCATTTTGAGATGCCCAAGTTCGACAAGTATCGGGGGAAAGGAGATCCAGTAAACCATATCAAAGAGTTCTACATGGCGTGCCAAGAAGTGGCTTACAGTGATAACTATCTCCTGCGCCTGTTTCCCAAAAGCTTGGGAGGAACTGCTGTTGAGTGGTTTTACAAAATACCACATGGGACAATAAAAACCTTTGGTGAACTCTCTGAGAAGTTCATCACACACTATGCCCATAATGTGGAGAATGAGTTGTCCTTGCTAGACCTATGCAACTCAAAGCAGAAAGACGGAGAAAGCCTTGCAGAATACTTGCAAAGATGGCAGAATCTTACAACCAGGTTATCATATCAGCCGCCAGAGAAGCATCTAACAAAGATCTTCATTGATAACTTGCATCCAAAGCTATCCCATCACATGCGAATGAACTGTCTCCAGACATACCAAGACATCAAAAGCAAAGGCATAGGCATCGAGAAAGCTCTCCTAGACGAAGGCACTATTCGTCACTTCAAGGATGATTCCAAGAACAAACCCAACAATGATAAATCCCATTATTGGAATCGTAACAAGAATATTGTTACAGATGGAGCCACTGACACTAAAAATGTATAATTCATTGTGGCTAGTCCTACACCAACTCAAATATACCAAACGCCACAAGCGCCCATCTATCAGCAACCCCCAGCTCCCGCATATCAAGCACCTATTTATCAGCAGCCTCCTCAAGCTCATCAACCACCTGTGCAACAGTATCAATAGCAATACCAATAGCAGCAGCCAGCACGTCAAGGCAATCCTGTTAATGCAGTTAATGTTGCCCCAAGGCAGAACAAACCCAACAATCAGAACAATCCAAAGAGGACTTTCACACCTTTGGGTGAGCCTCTAGATCAGATCTTTTATCAGCTAGCCAAGGCAAATATGATCACATATCTGCCCATCCCACAGAAGGATGACAACGCACCAAAGTCTGATTGGTATAAAGAACATGAATACTGTGATTACCATCGTGTGAAGGGGCACACAACATTGAAGTGCATGCGGCTTAAGAACTACATCCAAGATCTCATTGATCGCAAGGAGATCCAAGTCGATGCACCAACTCAAGCTTCACCCAACGCCGGTTTGTAAATATATCAAAATGTGTTCTCTCAACACGATACCGGGAAGAATCAAGCCAATGCCAATCAGCCCCAAAATCATGGCAAAGGCAAGCAAGAAGATCACACAGCGGCCTACATCAACTATGACAAGTACGTCAGATGCATAACTCAAGTTGAGCCCATCCAAGATGAGCCCACCATCAATACCATCCACGTCAGAGGGCCGGATCGACAATGTGCTGCAACTACCCGCAGTGGTAGGATAACTGTTGCCGGTGCTCCTCCGAGGTCAGCTGCTCCTCCAAGGCCAACATCTACTGCATCCACAGCACAGTCTAACACCAGGCCAGCATCAAATGCATGCACAACATAACATAATGCACCAAGCGCACAATACAATATCATAGAGCATCTTGGGAACATGCCAGCCCAAATATCTATCTTAGATTTGCTCCGCACATCACCCATCCATCAGGAGATCCTAGACAAAGCTCTAAAAGAAGGCCATGTCCCCACGGACATTAACACAACTCAGTTTGAAACTCTTGTGGGACACCTATCAGTAGCATGTGCCTTATCCTTCAAAGAATCTGATATACCAGATGTCGCTCTTAACCATACTCTCCCTCTCCGCATTGCTGTCATGGTCAGAGATTTTGCCATCAAACGAGTTCTAGTGGATAATGGCTTAGCCCTCAACTTGTGCACATTAAAATTCATCAAGAAGATCGGGTTCACGGAGGCCGACATACAACATGAGATGATCACTATCAAAGCATATGACAACTTGGAGCGTACCTCTGAAGGTACTATCACCTTGCCTATCCAGCTAGGCCCAGCAACGCAAGATACTGTCTGCCACATTGTTGATCTTGACCTACCATTTAATATTCTTCTCGGCCGCCCATGGATTCATTCCATTAAGGCTGTACCATCTACTTACCATCAGTGCATCAAGTTTCCACATCAAGGCACTGAGGTTACCATCCACGCTGATCCTAACCCCTTCGCATACTGCCTTACGATGGAAGCATCTTTCCCTCATTCTACTCATTGTCCTGGAACTGATATTGGTACTTCTATTGCTAGCTCATCCCGATCCCATCGCGATCCAGAGACCATCCTCTCTTCCACCTTATCATCCGTCAAGATCAAAAACCAGGGTTGTGGCGAATACAGCCTCAGTGATGCATTTGCTGTAGGAGCTCTTCCACGTGATCCACATACTCAAGGGTGCCCAAGTTGTCAAAACAAGCCTGTTGAAGAACATTATAAGCTCAAGCAAATCGAAAACATGACTTTTGAGTCTCATGGTACCATCAAAAGCAAAGAAATGGATCCAGATATTAACAAGTGGTTATACAAAGATCCCCCATCACATGACACCCAACTTCTTGAGTACTTCAAAGAGAAATACCCAATCCCCTACAAAAATGTCACAGAACACTATAACTATCAAGGTGGTGGTCTAGGACCACAAGAGGACGGAAATTTGTTTCCTATCATACCATCCCAAAATCTAGAACAGCAAGGACTTGGCTTTAATACCCCTCGCCTGCTTGAACAAGAGCCCAATACCACAACTACGGACACTAACATGACCAACGTGAACTTTTCGAATAGCCAGGATGACCTCGTGGAAATTGAAGACATTCCCAAAGAGAAAGACATTCGATCCTACGACGATATCTTTGCCGATGACACCCTCCTGGGGACTTCTGTTCTCCAAAAACTCTCCATTAACCTCATAGATCTTCCCCTCACAAACCCTGACCTCATAGATTGGGACCAACCAAGCATCGCACACATCGATGAGTTCCAAAGTGCACAAGTACTCCTAGAATTCATGGGGGCATCAGGTCCAGCAAGCAATCAAGATCCAACATCAACCTCTGTCTATCAGCTTCACCCAGAAGGATATTTTGGGGAAGAGGCAAGCTTTAGTCGCAAAAATGAAAGAGCAAAAAAACATCATGAGTCTTTATGTGAAAACCCCCTCGGGGCACATTCTGATTCCAAAATAGTAAAAATAAAGGGCGTATCTTCTAGTGAAAACCTGGCAATTCAGGTGCTAGAAGATGAAGCCTTGCCTCTTCCCCCTATCCAAGATTATAGACCAGAGCAATCTCCAATCATCATAGAAGAGACCAAGCCAATCAACTTGGGAACAGAAGAATATCCAAAGATCACCTACATTGCAGTCAACCTAACAGAAGGAGAAGAAATCGCTCTCAGTGCCTTGCTCAAAGAATCAGTTATCAACTTTGCATGGTCATACGCCCACATGCCTGGGCTTGATCTAAACCTTGTTGTTCATCATCTATCAGTAGATCCAAACGTCAAGCCAGTGAAGCAGAAGCTAAGGAAAATGCATCCAAAGGTAGCATTGCTCGTCAAAGCAGAGCTTGAGAAGCTCCTCCAAGCTAAGATCATCAGAGCAATTGACTATTCAGAGTGGATCTCTAACATGGTGCCAGTCACAAAGCCTTCTGGCGACATCAGAATCTGTACTGATTTCAGGGACTTGAACAAGGCATGCCCTAAGGATGACTTCCCATTGCCAAACATAGACATGCTTGTAGACCTCACAGCGGGTCACGAAATGCTATCACTCATGGATGGCTTTTCCGGCTACAACCAGATTCATATAGCGAAAGTAGATCAACATAAAACAACATTCACAACCCCATGGGGTACCTTCTGCTACAACATGATGCCATTTGGGCTAAAGAATGCAGGAGCAACATATCAGCGAGCAATGACAGCGATCTTCCATGACATGATCCACAAGATCCTTGAGGACTATGTGGACGATATCCTTGCAAAATCCAAAACAAGAGATGAGCACCTCAACATCCTAGAACGTGTGTTTGATCATCTGAATCATTATGGCTTAAAGCTTAATCCTAAGAAATGTGTCTTTGGTGTTACATCTGGCAAGCTTCTAGGCTTCATTGTCTCTAGACGAGGCATAGAGATCGATCTTAAAAAGGTAAAAGCAATAACAGAGATGCCTCCACCAAGAAATCTCAAACAGCTCAGAAGCCTACAGGGCAAGCTTCAATTAGTTCGACGATTCATCTCTCAGCTAGCAGATAAGTGTCAACCCTTCTCACATCTCTTATGCAAAGACACCAACTTTAAGTGGGATCCCATATGTCAAAGAAGCTTTGATAAGCTCAAGGAGTATCTAGCTAACCCTCCAATCCTTGTACCACCAGTTCCAGGATGCCCACTCATCCTTTACATCTCAACAACAGCTACAGCACTAGGGGCACTCCTAGCACAGCATGATGATGAAAACAGAGAACGAGCTGTCTACTACATCAGTCGCACTCTTGTGGGCTATGAGCTTAACTATTCACCCATGGAGAAAGCATGCCTAGCAGTGGTCTTTGCCACTCAAAAACTTAGACATTACATGCTTAGCCACACAATCAAGCTCATATCAAAGGTGGATCCTCTTAAGTATCTGTTATCAAGGACAACCCTCACAGGCCGTATGGCAAAATGGGTCATGTTACTCAGCGAATTTGACATTCAGTATGTAGATCGCAAAGCAATCAAAGGGAAAGTCATTGCTGATCAACTAGCAGAAGCACCACTGGTGGATGCCTATCCACTAATCATGGAATTCCCCGATGAACATTTATGCATGATTGAAGAGTAGCCCATGTGGAAACTATACTTTGATGGTTCCAACACATCCCATAGCTCTGGGGTAGGAATCCTATTCGTCACACCTCAAGGTGACTATATTCCAAAATCATTTAAGTTGGGATTCCCCTGTACCAACAATATTGCAGAATATGAGGCACTCATCTTAGGTCTCAAAACAGCTATCCAATGGAACATCATAGAATTACAAGTATTTGGAGATTCACAGCTGATTATCAAACAAGTCCTAGATGAATATCAGACAAAGGACAACAAATTGCTACCCTACAAGCAACTGGTGGATAAACTGAAAGAGCATTTCCTACATCTACAATTCAATCAGATCCCAAGGCTTCAGAACAAAGCAGCAGATGCAATGGCAACCATCGGATCCTTATTGGAAATACCATGAGACGCATCACAGTATGAATTTCTACTCGAGCAGCTACATTCACCAGCTTATGAGAACGTCGATGCAGACATGGTGTGTGTCTTGGTTGGTCCTCAATCCCCATGGTACCATGACATCCATGCATATCTAAAAAATGGTATCATATCTCCCCATCTCACCAATAACCAACGCCAAAACCTTATTCGCAGAGCTTCCCGCTACACTCTTGTAGCCAACACCCTATATCGTCGCGGGTATCATAATGTCCTATCTAGATATTTACACTCAAACGAGGCCGTCCTGGCCTTACAAGAAGTTCACGCTAGAATTTGCGGTGCCCACACGAGTGGCAGGGTTCTAGCAAAGCAGCTGCTTAGAGTTGGATATTATTGGCCAACAATGGAACATGATGCGTGTGAATTTGTCAAGAAATGTCTCCCATGTCAACAGCATGCCAATTTGATACATGCACCAGCACAGGATCTACAGCCTATTGCACCACCGTGGCCTTTTTCATGTTGGGGCCTCGACCTCGTTGGCTTGATCACCCCCCTCTCTTCGGATGGACACAAGTATATCATAACAGCCACAGAGTACTTTACCAAATCGGTTGAAGCGATTCCACTCACGCTAACTACTGGCATCCAAATATCCAAGTTCATCCTCTATCATATCATTTGCCGCTTCGGCATACCATCTACCATTTTCACAGACCATGGCACACCTTTTGAAAACCAGCATGTGGATGATCTATGTGCCAGACTCCACATCCATCACCGTTTCTCCAGTCCATATTTCCCTCAAGGAAATGGCCAAGCTGAGGCAACCAACAAAACACTCTTGAAAATCCTCAAGAAGGTTGTCAATGATTCTGGTCGTGACTGGCACCTCCAAATTAATCCTGCCCTTTGGGCCTACCGCACTTCCTATCGCACTCCCACAGGCACCACCCCATACTCCCTTGTATATGGTGCTAAAGCCATTCTGCCGATCGAGGTCGAGCTCCCATCATTGTGCGTCTCCATGAAGAACTATACAACTGATGAAGACTATCGTGTGGCCCGGCTCACACAGCTAGATTTGCTAGATGAAAAGAGACAGCAAGCCTACGATCATTTGGTTGCATACCAAAATTGACTCAAAAGGAGTTATAACAAAAAGGTCCATCCTAGACAATTCCAGGTCGGTGACATGGTCCTTAAAGAAAATCAGAAGGTCCTAGCAAATAGAGAAAAGAAAGGCAAGTTTGAGCCTATTTGGTTGGGCCCCTATGTTGTCACCGCATCCTTTAGCTCCGGTGCCTATCAGCTATCAACACCAGAAGGTGAGCCCTTGAATGACCCTATCAACATCATCCATCTGAAGAGGTTCTACGCCTGAACCTGATCCTGCATATATCAGAAAATCCAAAAACATTCAAAAAAGCAAAAAAGCAAAAAAAGCAAAAAAGCAAAAAAAAGCAAAAAAGCAAAAAAGCAAAAGAAAAAAAAAGAAAAGAGAAAGAGAAAATAATCATCCAACAGTGAAAACTTGGCAATTCAAGCGCCTTAGACAAGTATGTTGGTGAAAACCTGGCAAACAGGTGCCAACATAGTAAACTGAGCTATTTATCTATTCAGTTGTCCTTTCAGCTACCGTCCTCTTCCTCCATCCATAATCTCCATAACAGATCTCCCAGCAGTTCCATCTCCCCTATCCTCCAAGCATTCAACTTCCATCTTCCTCCAACCCATCTACAATCCATATCCTATTCCAAAGCTTTGTACCATATCTTGTACCATATCCTTGTCCCTTTCTTGTACAGCCCAATCTTCCCTGTATTTATCCTTCTTGTCTCCGTCCTAGTGAGAGTCCCGCTGAGTGTGATCTTCCTATCCCCAATCCTGAGCTTCTATACATATCCCTTGTGCATATCGTTCCTCCTTGTTGTACATAGCCTTTGTCCATCCTGTAACAGCATTTGATCAAATATCTTGTCCCATCCTCAGCCTCAGAAAATTTGTAGCCCCACTCGGGCCTTGTGCTTCAGCAACATCAATTGTCGACTTATCCTTGCTCATCCTGATTATTCCTTGAACTTCAGCTTTTGCCAGTGAACAACTACACTTATTCTCTCACCAACCCATGGGTCCTTGAGGATATATCGTTCCTCCAGTCTGACCTAATCTTCCATCCTGGTCCTTGAGGATATATCGTTCCTCCTGTCCGACCAATCTTCCCACCATCAATCAAACCTAATCTCTCTCCTTGGCAAAGGATGTCTTTTTGGAGTTATCATTTTGATCTTGGATTTTTGTCCTTTGGGTCTTGTTAATCTTTTTTGGCTTCTCATTATCCCACCAGGGTCACCACGATTCATTATATCATGGTGTGCTGTGTGTGCGGATAATCTGGGGCAAGGTCTTTTGATCTTTCGCTTCTGCCTGTGAGTCAGTTGTGTGTTTGTGGTTCCTTCAGCATCGGTTTCGCCATGTCGCCTCTGCGCTTCATGTGTGATGTTGGGGCAACCCTGTGTGTTTGTTTAGCGTCAGTCCTCGTCAGTCCTCTGTGACGTTGTTGACAGGCCTCGTGATCCCAGTATCCTTGGCAGGTCTCTAACATAGCTATATTAAATCTAGGTTGTGCACTCCCGTTTGCACTTGGAGCTATCTGGTCCCTTGCATTTATCATATAGATTAATCTTGCATCTTTGCATATAGCTACATCTTGCATCTTGCATTTCCATCTCATCTTGCATATCATCCATATTTGTTCTTAGAAGTGAGGTTATTTATCCCCCCTTTCTTCCTATCCCCCTTCTTTCCTCGTCCCGCCGGGCACACTCTGTCCCAGGGCGTAATCCCTCTTTTTCCTTGTCCCACTGGGCACATCTTCCATGATTTTGTCCCACCGGGGCATGTATCTCTCTTTCTCCTAGTCCACCCAGGCGTCATACCCTCTTCTTCTGATTCTAGCCTCGGCATCTTGTTTTCTTGTCTTTGACGCCATGCCACTTGCGGCATCGCATCAAAGAGGGGCAAAATGTAGACACCGAAAAATCCTTCAGAAAATAAATTATTTTTGTTTTCTGAAAATCCTTGATGACATCATCATTTATTAATTAATTAATTATTTAATTAATTAATTTATTTTTATGGCATTAAATCCCTCTCTCTTAATTAAAAATCTTTAATTAAGGAATCTAGCCTAAAAATGTCATTTGGACATTATCCCTAATTTATTAATTATTTAATTAATAAATTGACTAAAAAACTTCAAAAATAAATTAATTTATTTTTAATTTATTTTTTATCCCAAACTTGGCCAATTTCCTTAAGACCACTAACCTCTTCCAAAATCTTCTAATCCCCTCTTAATTTTGATTAAAAGGCTAATCCCATCTTTTCTAACCCTAATCCCAAGGTTAAATATTTAATTAAGGTTAAATATTTAATTTTCATATTTATTGAAAATATTTTAATAAATATTCCTAAAACTTAAGCTTTTGGAATGAATAACTTTTATTCCATGAAACTAAGGAGAAATCTAGACTCTTCTAGAATCTTCTCAAATCCACCCTCTTCACCCATCCTAATCCTTTTTTTGTCCTAATCTAATCCTAATCCTACCCTTAAACCTTTGTGCAATCCTAACCAAGCTTAAGACTTTCCTAAACCAAAGCAAAGTCTTTCCTTCCAAATATCTCAACCACAAAGCATTTATTGCTTCCCCAAAGTCTTCAAAGCCTCTTAAAGCCCATTCATTGCTCTTACAAGCATTTATTTGGAGAGTTATGAGCTTGGAGCCCCCTTTGTTGACTCCTCTTTGCCCTTCCCTTCATCCACTCACCTTGTGACATGTGTCACCTCCTGATTGGCTGAGAACTAGCACAATCCATGTGCTTCCCTTTGAGTGAATCTTGGCCTCTCTTAAGGATTTCAATCCTGGCCATTCATTCCTCCTACCCCAAGCCTTTAGAAATCCTATAAATACCCTCACTTCCTAAGGCAAATCATCTTTCAACTCTCAAACTCAATAGCAAAGTTATAATGCCATTTTCATTCTAGCATAAGCATAAACTCATCATTTTAGATCATTTTCAAGCTTAAATCACATCTAAATTAGCTTAATTAGATTAACATAGATTCATTTCTTGTTTAATCAATCTTAGTTCATCATTTAGCTTTGCATATTTGTGTGTTCTTGAGGCCTTTGAGGCAAAATAGGTTCCTCATACCTATTTTGTGTCATTTTGGGTCTTCTTGATCCTCAAATCATCCTATTTTGCATGCTCCAAGTGCTTGAGTTTGCACACCCACATCCATCTATATCTAAGCATATCAAACGGTGCATGGGCGCATCCGTTTTAGGCTTAAACTGAGGTGGCTTTGATTTTAGTTTGTTTACCATTAAATTTGATTTGATTATATGCTATGACGTTTGTTTGTCTTTGGCCTTCAAAACAGGTTTAGGTGCACACTCAAATCTTATAAATTATTTATAGAATGGCATGGTATAACCCTAGACCACAAGCATTGAAAGAGTAACAAGACATGATCCAATAACTTGTAAATCAAAAGTAGATTATTAGATCCTGAAAGCAACAAGTGATAGCTATATTTGTCTAGAAATGACAATGAACCTTAAAATTGTCTACAAAACATAAATAAATACACAGAAAAAGAAACACTCATCATATTCCAATATATTTCTTTTATTAAATATGTAGATATTACAAGACTAGGGTTAGAAGAATGCAAATACAAATATATTACAGTGTTCTGCTAATGAACAAAACTCCTAGAATAGAAATCTTAGCTCTAACTGAACTCTCCAAAACCCTTCCTTTTTTATACAATTTACCTGTAAGTATTTTTATAGAAATAAATCCATCAACTAAATATTGAGAATGCAACTGAAGGATCTTGTGATTTTTCCATGTGGAAGGATCATCATGGCATTTTTTACAGTTGCTTCAGGTATGCCATCCTTGTAATTATTATCATTTTATTCATGTGGCATGTGTGACACATATCCCCCTTTTAAAACTCTCACCATTGTGCTAGAGGAGATGCCTCAATTTCTATTGTTGAATGAACAAGTGACATCATATACATTTGAATAGCATGCCCCATCAAATCAACTGGATTATCTGAACATGAATTGGACATGTGACAAACTGTCAGGCTTTTCTTTAATACTGACTCCCCCTTTTCCATCAAAACTCCACAATCTTGACATGTAGCACTCTCTACAGCTAATGTGCTATAAGAAGTTTGGGAACTTCTAGAAGAAATGTTCAAATCTTGGGTCTTGTCAAGATTTTGCATGATGTTATTGGTGAGAGTAATGGCCCTAGTTAAGAACATCAAAAAATCTATCAACATTTTGGCAACTCATAGGGGATCTTGGCTTGTTGAGAAAGAACATTAGAATCTTTGATCTCATAGACCAATGCCTTATACATTGGGTGAAGAGTCATAAAGAGAGGCAATTGAGATCAAAACAACCTATGCTAACATGCACTTGAAGGAAAACAGGAAAGTGGAACATGCATTCCCTTGAGGAGAGTATAGCCTGTGTAGAGTACTTCTTGGAAAAGAAAACCAATCCTATGATGTATGAAGCTTTAAATTTAATGGAATAAAATAAAACTATTGATTGGTTTGTTGAAGTATCTTCCTTTTTTGACTAGCCTTTGATACATTACATATTTATTGGTAGCTAGTTAGAAAAGAAAGTTTGGAAGGTTTATGACATGCTGGATTGCCTCCCAAGGGCTAAGAATAAAGAAACTCACACTTTTTTTATTATTTCCCTCTTGTATTGTATGGGTATGTTGCTCCTTCTCTTCATGAAGATCAAATTCATGCTCAGAGGTGATCATGACTAGTGGAGACTTGTAGATCTAGGCCAGATGCCTAATGAGACATCCCCTTTTTGTCTTTGTCAGCCCTTGCACCTTTTCATAACTAGCAACAATGACTTTGATGGTTTATTTATTACCTAGGAGACCTACTTTCATCACAACTCATGCTCTTCAAGTCTTGAAGTCTTTAATTTGAGGTTTATAGATGTGAAAATGACATCAAATTTGTCCATAAAGCCATCCTTAACATTGATTTCCTCCAAGATTCCCTTAAGATTGAGAGATGCCTATGTAGCACAACTTGGTAGAATAGGAAGCTCTTCTTCTTGAAATATTCTCTTTATTGTGTCACCAATGATTTGATTGATCTCCTCCATATCAATGAGGAAAGGAAGCCCCCCCAAAAATGGTATTGAGTCTTCCTCTGCTTCACTTCCTTCCTCGTCTCATATTTGCAAAGAGGTTTATTAGGGAGAAACCTTCTTAATATCCTCCTATAACTCTTCCTCTACTTCTCTTTATTTTTCTTCCTCTTTCTCCAAAGCCATTTCCTCTGACCTATGATTAAATGGGACCTCACAATCAGATGGATATGCATCTTTTAGTCACCTTTTCCTTTCTTCTCTAGCAACAACTTGCATTGTAAGGAACTTCTCTCGTTGCATTATCAGGATACTAGCTCGTTGCTACAACATGCAAGCTTGATAATCAAGCTCTTCTCGCTAATGACGATATTCTTGCTCCTCCTCAATAGATTTAAGTTCTTTTTGGAGATTTATCACCATCTCCTTACAACTAATTTCTTCTTGACTTCCCACATTATGGTTGTGGGAAGGCGGGTAAGAATGTTGATAGGAGTTAGAGAGAACCTCACGTAACCGATGTGCATATATAGGAATAGTTGGTTAGTAAGCATCCGTAAATTTCTCATAGATAGGTGTTGTAGAGGAATATGGAGCAAAACTATGAGCACTCCTACCCTAATATTGTTGGTAGTGAGGCAAAATGCATGAATTTTCATTAAAATGAGGGGGGAAATATTGTTGGTCATAAAATCTCTCCATTTCAATGCATAGGAGAAGGGGAAGGGTGTAATAATGAGATATCAAAAGCGAAAAAATGGAAAGGGTTGAATAGGGAACTCAACTCTTGCCATTAGAATTAGCCCAAATATTTCAAGCTATAGAGTTAAAAGGTGATTTGAACCTATCTCTTGAAGGCTGAAAATATTGAAAAAGGCAACACTTCTTCAGCTGTGAAAGCTTTGTCCCATCGGGCATGCCAGAAAAATTATTGATCCTAGATCTAGGGTCCCACCTAAATGAGGGAAATCTAGAAGCTTTGTAGGAGTGGAACATGAATTTCACCCTGCAAATAAACCTTTGGGGTTTTACAGAAGTTGTCTCTTCTCTTGGTGGATTTGGGAAAGGAGAATAAAGTCAAATAAAACCAAGGTAATACGCTAGAGATTTTGAAACCCTTCAAGCTCCCGTTAGTAATAATGAGAATGTCAAACACTAGAAATAAGCACAAAACACCACAAACTCTTCATTGTCAAAAAGAGAACATGATGAAAAGATCCTGGACATAGCCCAAAGCATTCACATCTTTCCACAAGAAACACCTGTTAAGGCTCACAGGGAAAACACCCTTATTATCCCACAAAAATTACCATTCTTAGATAACATTATTCACAAAATGACATGGTGTAACCCTAGACCACAAGCATTGAAAGAGTAACCAGACATGATCCAATAACTTCTAAATAAATGGTAGATTATAATAGCATAAAAGAAACATATGATAGCTATATTTGTTCAGAAATGACACAAAACCTTAAAACCATCTACAAAACATAAATAAATACATATAAAAGCAACACTGGGCATATTGTAGTATATTTATTCTATTAAATATGCAGAGATTACAAGACTAGGGTCAGAAGAATACAAATATAACTATATTATAGTGTTTTTCTAATGAACAAAACTCATAGAATAGAAATCCTAGCTCTAACTGAACTCTCCAAAAACCTGTCCTTTTATATACAAAATGTTCATAGGTCCTTTTATAGAAATAAATCTCTCAACTGAATCTCAAGAATCCAACCGAAGGAGCTTGTGATTGTGTCATTTGGAAGGATCGTCACGACGTTTGTTACATGGTTACTTTAGACATGCTAGCCTTATAATTATTATACCTTTTCTACGTGCGGCATGTGTGACACATGTGTATGCAAAATACCTTCATAAGATTAGTTTGACAATGAAATCAACTCAATTATGAAAAATCAACAATTAATCTATTGAATTGAAAATAAAGCAAGAAACATCTTATGGTTACCTATCTAGCAAAGCTAATTAAATGCTCTTAGCTTAGCATCCATTAGTGACAGTCCTAAAATGACAAATTAAGCTATGTATGATGCAATTTGACCCTGTTATAGCTCAAGTATGCTCTCCATTATGATCAATACAATACAAATTCTAAATTGATATGCTATGCTTAAGTATGGATTCACTATAATAATGATGCTCTAGATAATGGATCCATTTTCGAGCTATTAATGCACTCTATTTAAAGGATTCCTAAAATTAGGAAGTTGAGCTAGATGTGAGTTAGGTTGACTCATGGTTAGAGGTGAGTTGAGTTAATGGTTTCAAATGATTAAAGACAAAGAGATAAAATGAGTGGTCAAGATTGCAAAGCCAATTTGGACGGTGGAGATAGAAAAACCTCTTGAGTGATCCATGTGATTCAAATACTCTCACCTCATTGGTTGATTTTGTTTTTCCATATGTGCTTGGTGAGAATAATTGGATTTATCAATTGATTTAATTAATTTAATTTAGCCATGTCTCCCTTTGAATGAGTTGGATAAAATTTAGATTTAACTATATAATTAATTGATTAAAATCAATTGCACAATTATTTGATCCTTTTGATTTAATTAATCTCTTCACTTTGATTTGAGTTAATTTATTACTTTGATCACTAATTGCTTGATTTGAATCCGCTTGACTTTGGTTGACTTTACTTGATCAATTTTAGGTGTATACAAATGCCCCTCTTTGAATCAATGTGTGAAGCATGTTGGTTCAAAGAATGTATGATTTCTTTGATTAGCTGATACCTGATCTAATCTTGATGACTGATTTGATTCACAACTGATTTTGATGATGCAGATTTTAGATATGATTATGAACTCCTGATCTGATGCTCTGATTGAAGAAATAACCTAATTGAGATGCCCCATTGATAATTTTGAAATTTTCAGGTTTGATGCCCCTGATTTGAAAAAATTCTCTAATTCGCTTGATTTCAAGTTTTTATGATATCATGTCCCCTCGGAAATGAAATTGAAATTGATTTTAGTGATTTTGAGCATTTTAGAATTTTCTCAATTTTTCCAAAATTTTGCTATAAATTTTCCAATTTTGATTTCATTTCCAATAATGAAGTGAAAAAGTTTCGATGATAATGCCCTAGTTTCCATAATATGTGGTTTGATAAAAATGACCCTTGGTTAATTTTTGTTTTGGATAAAATACCCTCCCTTGTAGGTCAAAGGGGTATATATAGGACTCAAAAAGTTATTTTCGCCACTCATTTTCATTTTCACTATTCACTTTTGTCCATTTGAGCTTTGATATTCTAGTGACTTGTTAGTGATAGCGATCCCTGTTCATGAGCATAGATTCAAGTGAGGCCACAAATATCAGTGTCTGATAGATTATGAACCTCTAGTGAGTACTTGGATCCTTTCTAGTTTTCCAATTTCTTGATTTGCAAAAAGATTTTTGGATTTTTGGGCGTTAAAATTTTATGTTTTTGTTATTTCTAATAAAATAGCACGTAGCATGTTTTTAATAGTGCGTATGTTATTATTTTAACACCTCCAATATTTTAAATAGCACGTAGGATAGTGGAAAAAAATGCTTATAAATGTGTTCCCTATGATTATTTTAGCATGTACACCTTTATAGTGAAATTTGAAATTTCTCGTAACGCATAGGATGACTTTGTTTAGTGTGTACTAGGTAAAATAGTGCATCCAACTTGTTTTGGCATGTATGACAATTTTTGTAGCCTGTACTATGTAAAATAGTAGTGTGTGTGCATTTCATCATGTAGGTAGAGATGAAATGATGCATATGCAGATTTTTTTTATTTTTTCTAACCTGATTGTATAAGTTTTCTAATTCGTCAGTTGATGTGATCAATCGATTGATTATGTGTCTTGATTTTTTTGATGAAAAATAAGTGTTTTGATGTCAGTTTGATTAGTTTTATGAATGTTGTATTGATGTCAATCTTGATAGGTTGATAGGATAACTTGATGTTTTTCTGACCTCACGATATAGAGTTAGGAAAAATTTGATCTATTCAAGTGTAGATACAGATACATAACTAGTTCACCCTACTATTCTATGGCCCCCTACTATTATAAAGGAAAAGCACCCGTTTGAAGATTATATCATTCTATAGTGGTCCAATTAATTAAATATGTAGGGTATCTGAATCGGTGAGTTGTTTGAAGAGTATAACTAATTTAGGAAGTTTGGGAGTTTTGAACCCAAAACAATGTTTGGAGGGCTAGTAGTGTTACTCCTATTTGAGCATTAATGGTTGTCATTAGTATCATTCAATTATTCATTCGGTAAATGATATAAATAGGACAGTCGGTCAAACACATAAAGCCTATACACCGAGCAGGATACAAGGCAGCTCTCTAAGCTTATCGAACATGGCTTTGACCGAGTACTCTCACCAAGCCAGATGATTACCGAGTACCGATCATAGTGATCATCGAACATTCATATGAACCGAGCAAGAAATGACATAGTAATTTGAAATGGCACAAACTTCAATGCAAACAATTCACACCAATCATAAAATGGTTTACCAAGATCAAGACAAAATTAAATATGGATGTAATCATTAAATTGTTGATAATTCCTATGTAATGTAAGATCTAGGTTATTTTGTTTCACCATTGATCTTAGGTTTTCTAAGATATTGTAAAACCCTAATTAGGTCAAGTTAGTTTGATATAAAATGTGTAGAGATGTCATTATGAACATATATCATGAAGGAGTAGCCACACTAAGGACATCAAGAGATCAGACAAGGGTTTTTGATTGAAAGAAGCATTCAGTTTTTTAGAACATACACAAAGCTACCAAGTAGAACAAAAGGACACATACATCACTACAAGGTGATATCTTTTATGGTATATTACAAATCTGAATCAGGCAAGATAGAGTTGCTAATTACAAATATATTTTACTGTTACCATTTAACCATTATAGCAGATTTAAAATCTCCTAATAGAGTGGACTTAACTGTTCTTAGCTAAATATCTTAATTGAGTACACACATGTATTGTGTTGTTAAAATCCTTTAACCAGGTATATCTATTCGATCTAATTGTTACTCCTAATAGGGTAAGATCATCAAAAGTGATCACAATTTGTAGCCTTAACCGACATACTTTGGTACTGCAGTAGTGAAGATTTGTAGGTGTCATCCCCACCGTAGTTTTTACCTTCTTACAAGGGTTTCTACAATACCAAAATATTTGTGTTATGTGTATGAATTTTCATGAATGGTTTATTGATTAGATTACATGAAAATTACATTATCAACTATATTTGAATGTATGTTTCATACAATGGATTCAGTCAGTTAAATGCTATCTACACCTAAAAAGTTTTAGTCTTGAAAAGTTTTCAACGTACTGATTCACCCCTCCCCTCTTAGTACTTATCTTTCCATAATCCCACCAAGTATACCTAGATTTATTGTTTGAAGGAAGAAGTAAAGATAGTGTTTCGAAGCAAATATAAGTGTTGTTATTGTGTATATTTCTGGATTTGGCTGTGTCAAAATTTTCAATTAGCATTATGGAGGTGTATATGCATATTTGTAATGGACAAAGTGTTTAAAAGTATTTCAAAAGCTTGATATGTTAAAAAAAAATTACTATTGTGTTTTACAAATATATATTATTATTTTAAATATCTTAAATTTGAAATTAATATTATTTTAATTATCTTATTTCAAAAATGAAGACAAAAATATTTGAGAACTAGTTGTACACATCACCTAAAATGGATTATTTATTATACTACGTACTAATTACTCAAAAATAAAAATTAAATAATTAAGAATAAAAATTGATTAATTAAAAATTAAAATTAAATGAAGCTTTTTAATTTATTAAATAATTTATAATGATGGGTTGATCATTGAAAGTTTGGATGGATGTAAAACATAAACCAAAATCTAATCTAACATTTCATTCCAAAATCATTCGACCAAAGGAGAACTCACAGGAAAAGTTGTTCATGCGCTTGAATGTGCTTGGCGCCAAGCTGAACATTTCATTCCAAAATTATTTGACCAAAGGAGAACTCGTAGGCAAAGTTGTTCACACACCTGAGTGTGCTTAGCACTAAGATGAATGTGGTTAGCGCTAAGCTGAATGTGGTTGGCACCAAGCTGAATGTGCTTTCTATCCTTGCCTCTGCCATAAACCTCTGCTACTATTAGATTTGGATCTGATGAAAGGTCAACAACGAGCTCTATTTCCCTAGTACAAGTAACACACAAATTGATTATTTATTTCCCTAGCACAAAAAATAATTCTTTATCATTGTAATAATCATAAGCTATTTGGTGATTTAAGGTGATACTCCTCCACCATGATGACAAGAATAAAAATGATAAAAATTGCATTCAATCACTTTGTATAAGGGTATGTTCAACGTATTGCCAAGTACAAAGAAAAAATTATTTTCCTATTTTTTTTGTTTTGGGTTTCCAAGTAGCTCTTGTATTCCCTTCTTTACAAAATTGATATTATTTTTTTAATAGGGAAAGCTTGCTTGTACATATTTGAGTTTATATTTGAGCTTGCTCTGAAGGGGCAACAAAATTAGCTGATGTTTTGATATCTGATAGAGAATGAGCATTTTGAGCAAGAACATTTGCAGCGTCATCTTCATCAACATCACCAAGTATTCTTTTATCCATATCCTTTAAGGATATTGAAGATATTTTATCCTTTAAAGCTCCATCTATAAAGAAACTCTTTCCAGTCTCATCGAACACCTGATACTTAGCTAGTGTGTGTTTAACAAAACCCAAAGTATATTTCTTTGTAACTTTATTTCCTGCACTCTTAGCACTATATGCATTTGTACCTCACCCCATGTGCCTACTATATGGTAATTCCACCAGCTTGTTCATGGCAAGAATTTCACGATCTCTTTCTTCATCTTTTCAACTTTTGGACATAATAGGCATCTACTTCAGTACAATATTCCTCTATGATGTAGAGAATCCTACAAAACCATTCATTCTCCTAGGATCACGATGACCCAATCAATATATTTCAACATATTCTTATTCACAAAGACTCAAAAAATGTATTGCACAAAAAAGACTCAAGGCAACTTATGCTTACTAGAAACATAAATCATAAAGGAGCCAAATAGAGAATTCACTTATCCAAAAACCTTCAAAAGAAGGGGACTTGATCATTAATATTGAGATAAGAGTTTACAACATTTGATAATACTCAAGAGTTTACATTTTCCCAAAATGTCTATTCTAATGAGTATCAATCGAGGGGGCTTACAATGCAAAATGTGGCCACTTATATAGACATCGACCACAACTTAATATGTCCAACATACCCCTTCATAATAAATTATAACAAAAGAGATTATCTTAATAGGAATAGATTAATGTTGAACATATGAGTAACATATTCCTCATCCTTGTAAGAATCCATGTGTTCTGTTGAAACCTCCATTGCAAACTCTTGTTGACATATTTTATCAGTTGTCATCAATACATGAGTACATCAAATTAGTGAGCACATTAGAACACATTAAAACATTATGCACAAAGAAGTTTTCAAAATTGAAGAGGGCATAAAGTTTAGATTCAAAGTAATATTTGGGGTAGCTTCAAGCTAAGAATATGATGTAAATATTCCATAGTTCAAATTGATGTGCATTCTTCTCTATATGTTTTTTATAGAAGATAAATTTGCTAAAATGACCGAATTGTCAACATTGTTCCCTCTTGAACTAATATGGTATCTTCAATACAGGGTGTGCACAATTTTTTTTTTGAAATTCTTTAGAAACTTCATGCCAAATTCAACCCACAAGTGAAGAGTTGGATTCAACAATCTTTATTAGCATTTTCTTCGACATACATGCATGAGAAATGTAAAAGCATAAACATGGTTGTGAACTATTTGACTGAAGTGATTGAGAAGGAATTCGATTTCTTGTATGCTATGATTACATGATCATAGTGAATGAGTTTGGTAAGAGGGATTTGATTTTTTTAAAATAATGTGACTGGTAGGAATAATACAAGAAACCCTTGCAAGGCTTGGTGTCTTAATATAGTTATTGTTTGACCCCCCTTCTCTTATACTCTTTATTTTTCTTTGCTCATATCGAATCCTTGTTCTTCTCCCATGGGGTTTTCCACCCTCCATCTCCCTATGGGATATATTACCACTACTATAATCTAAGATAAATGTATCCAATATATTCAGTTATCCATACAAGAAAAGTTGTTTGACAATTTAAATGCATAAATAGAAATGAAAATTGCTAGAGAAGAGCTTACTTTTATTGCATGACACATTGAATTTTTATTTATTTATTTTATACCTATTCAAATACTCTTAATCTCATCCTCATTTGTGCTAGAATAAGGTGATATCATTTTTGCCTTCCTCATCAAACCCTCAATCGTAGTGTTGTCCTTATGCCAGTTAACTCTACTAAATTTTATTGTTAAATTTTACTTTCAATTTTGTTACCCTCATCATAGTTATTGAAATTGGTTACTCTCATGCACAGGTATTGAAGAACTTGCATGAGCGATTAACATTTTTTGGATAGTAGGACTTCTAGAATTTTGAAAAGGCGAGAAAGGAATTCAGAGTTTGTTGTAAATAATTTAAAGTCAGTGAAGCCCTCTGCAACAAATGCAGAGGTAATTCAGAACCCAAAACACACATAATTCATTCTGATTAGGTAAATGTCAAATAAACGTAAGATAGATCTTAGGACAACTCATTATATCCTCTTCTTTTTGTTATGGTCTATACTAAAAGTGACTACTTTCAACAATGATTTGTCATCTCTATTTTCATATTTATGTGTTTTTTATTTAAATTAAAAACTAAATTAATATTGGAATTCATAATATTATAGATGGATCAATGTCAAAGGCTGACTATAGATCAATATCATGCATATGATGAGAGAGTAGCTAATTAGGGGGACATTGACAAATATCCATGTCCATGTAAAAGATGTCTTGGCGGAAAGGTGAAAAAAAGGAATGTGATTTATCTACATATGATAAGATATGGGCATAGTGGTATTAGTCCTTAGACATATAATTATTATGAAGATATGATAGAAATACAAACAATGAGAGATAAAGAGGTAACAAACATAGACAAAGTGGCACCAAACATAGACAAAAGAGGCAAAAATATTTGACGATAATCCTTCAAATTCTTAACTTGCAAGTGGTGCATGGTTGGACAAAGGAGAGTGTAGATCATTTATTGGCATTATTAAGTTCATTGCTACCAACTAACTCCACATTGCCAACAAAATGAAGTCAATATAAAAATCAGATCAGTAAGCTTGGCTTGGTGTATGAAAATATCCACACATGTGTGAATGGTTATGTATTATTTCACAAAAATCTTGCAAATGGGAGTGAATGTCCAAAATTTCATGAAGCGAGGCATAGACAAGGGTTGAAATTAGCTATGGTTCCTAGAAAGGTTCTTCGGCACTTTTTGATAATCCCATGATTACTCAATATGTATAGGTAGACATTGTTGAACTTGTGTAGTGGCATGCTCAAAATAAGAGCACTGATGGAAAGAAACAACATGTGCTAGATTCTAAGACATGGATGGAATTTGATAGCAGATGGCCAAATTTTTCTCAAGATCATCATAATATAAGGCTGGGTTTGGATCTAAATGGAGTCCATTCTTAGATCAAATTACTAAATGGTCAACTTGGCCAAAGTTTCTAATAAATTATAACTTGCCTCCATGGTTAGAAACCAAACCATTTTTCTTAATGTTATCATTAATTATACCAGGAAAGAAAAGTGTGACTTTAGAAACAATAGATGCTTATCTAGAGCCATTATATGATGAGCTAATAGAATTGTCAAAAGGAATTGAAGCAATTCAATCTCTAATGGATGGTCATTCAATCAAATTCACTTTAAGAGCTTCCTTATTTGTTAAAATGATAAAGAACAAAATATAGAATTGCAAGAAATTGTTTAATCCAAGAGCTAGGAGTAAGGAAAATTACCATGAATTAGTGCAAGAACTAGGAGCATACACCAAAAATAAGCAAGGAGGAGACAAGATTTTGAAGGGGGAAAAGCATAAAAAAAAACCCGTGATATTATGAATGAGACATGAAAAGCCTAAAGAGAGAGAGAAAGAATATGAGCTAGAAGCTCAATACAATATGATAGAACTACAAGAGGTGAGAAATTTTGTGAGAGAAATGTGAGAATTGATGTAAAGTGTGTGTAGAAATATCTCTTTAAGTAGAGATGAGTGAAGGAGTTTGCATGTAACTCCCTATGTGTATGAGTGCCACATTCATACTTGTGTGTGGGACAAATGTGAGATTCCTCTTAAGGAGGAATATCTATTTTCCTTATTAAAGGAATTACAAATATGACATGTCCTCCCACTTGGACTAGAGGACAAAATACATTAGGATACCTTGGTTTATCCTATTAAATAAATAAATAACCAAGGAAAGATTAAATTCTAACACCCCCCTTTAATCTTTACTTGGGGTAATTACATCAAGGGGTATCAAACCCAAATTGTTACAATGAAATTCAAATTTCTCTCTAGAAAGAGGTTTTGTTAAAATATCTGCAACTTGATCTTCACCTTTGCAATGGATGAGGGAAAGTTTCTTTTCTGCAATGTGCTCTCTAATGAAGTGGTGGTGGAGAGAAATGTGCTTGGACTTTGCATGGTAAACTGGATTCTTTGCCAAGGCTATTGCACTTTGATTGTCACAATACAATGGTGTAGGTTCTTGTTGAGGTAGACCCAAATCTTCAAGTATTCTTCTCAGCCATAGAGCTTCTTTAGAGGCATGAGTACAACTTTTATATTCTACTTCAGTAGAACAGAGAGACACATATTGTTCTTTTTTACTTTTCCAAGAGATAGAACTTGAACCAAGAGAAAAACAATACCCAAAAGTAGATTTCCCATCATTGGGGTCTCCACCTAGATCTGAATCAGTAAAACCTTTTAAAGAAAAATTAGAATTTGCATCATAAAACAATCCTAAATTAATCGTACCTTTAATATAACATAATATTCTTTTAGCAATCTTGAAATGAGTTTGTTGGGGTTTTGACATGAATCTTGAAACTAAACCAACACTAAAAGATAAATCAGGTCTAGTGAGAGTTAAATAAATTAGACTACCTACAAGTTCTCTATAAGGAGTAGCATCAATAAAAGAAGATTCCATATCTACCATTAACTTAGTTCCTAAATCACATAGAATTGAAACAGGATTAACATCATTCATATGAAATCTATCGAGAAGATCTTTAGCATATTTACTTTGAGATATAAAAATGCCTTTAGAGGTTTGCCAAATTTGCATTCCTAAGAAATAATGTAACAATCCTAAATCTGTCATTTGAAATTTTTGGTTGAGTTGAAACTTAATATCATAAATTAAATGGTTAGAGCTGGAAGTAAGAATCAAATCATCAACATACAGAATGATAATAATAATGTCATCTTCACTATGCTTGATATATAAGTTAGGATCATTTTTACTTCTTTCAAAACCTTGAGAAATAAAGAAAGCATTCATTTTGGAATACCACTCTCTAGGAGATTGTTTTAAACCATAAATAGAATTCTTTAGTTTGCAGACTAAATGTTCATTACCTTGTTGAATAAAACCAGGAGGTTGAGACATATAGATTTCTTCATGTAGATCACCATTCAAAAAGGCACTTTTAACATCCATTTGGTGAATAGGCCAATTCATTTTAGCAGCTAAAGCCAGAACAAATTTAATGGTAGGCATTTTAGCAACAGGAGCAAAAGTTTCATTATAGTCTATTCCTTCAATCTGAGAAAAACCACATGCAACTAATCTAGCCTTAAATTTACTAATTTCATTGTTGGAATTTAACTTAGTTTTATATAACCATTTGCATGAAACCAGATTTTTACCATGAGGTAAAGGAACAAGATCCCAAGTATTATTAGAGATTAAGCTATCATATTCTTCTTGCATAGCAGTTTGCCAATGAGGTTGATTTTTAGCTTGAGCAAAAGTTTGAGGATCATTAGAATTAGAGAGAGAAGACATAAGAGCATAATTACAATAGTTTATCCTTCTAGGTTTAAGTCCACCCATTCTAGCAATGTAATCATCACCTTCATTAAGTAAATCTTTAAACCATTTAGGATTTCTCCTAGAATTAACATAAATATTACTAGGAGGAGTAAAAAGATTATTACCATCATCATCATCATCATTACTACTACTAGCAGGAACAAAATCATTAGGAGTATCATTACTATCTTTATGTTCATCATTAGTATTATTCTGAGTGTTAGGAGTAGAAACAGAAGGAACAAAAACTTTAGGAGCAGAAACAGAAGGAACAAAAACTTTAGGAATAGGGTTGAGAGATGGAGGTTGGTCCTCCACAAGAACAATGTTGCTGTGACTAAAATCTGAATTTGAAATTTGAGAACAGTCATGGACACCATTTTCAGAAATGCAAACATCTCTAGCTATGTGAACTTTATTAGTAAGAGGATCATAAACTCTATAACCTTTAGTGTTCTCAGAATAACCAACAAAAATATGAGGTGAGGATTTAGGATCTAACTTTTTCATTTTCTGTTTAGGTGTTTGAACATAAGCAGTGGAACCAAAAATCTGTAAATGAGACAAATTGGGTTTTCTCCCTAACCAAACTTCTTCAGGAGTTTTATTTGGAAGAGCCTTAGTAGGAGTTCTATTAAGAATATAGGTGGCACATGCCATAGCTTCAGCCCAAAATTTATAATCCATATTTCTAGCATGTAAAAAACATTTACCCATTTCAACTATTGTTCTATGCTTCCGTTCTGCCACACCATTCTGTCCTGGTGTATAAGGAACGGTAAGCTCATGTTTGATACCAAAAGATCTTAAGTAAGAATGAAAAGCATGATTCACATATTTAGTACCATTATCAGTCCTAAGAATCTGAATTTTGCAGCCACTTTGTCTTTCTACAAACACATGAAATTCAACAAAAGTATCAAGGACTTGATCTTTACTATGTAAGAAATAAATCCAAGTTCTACGAGAATAATCATCAACAAAAGTTAAAGCATATTTAGAACCTGAAATAGAAGTATTTTCCATAGGACCTAGAAGATCACTATGAATGAAAACTAACTTATTATTAGCTCTCCAAGATGATTTATGAGGAAAAGATTCTCTATGCATTTTACCACTCATACATCCATTGCAATCAAACTTAGAAGTAGTAAATTTAGGCAGCCCATCTACCATATTTTATTTTTGCATTAATGAGATATAATTAGAATTTAAATGTCCTAGCCTCTCATGCCAAATATGAAAATCAACAGTAGTAAGTAAAGAGTATCTAGGAGAGGAAAATTGATGAAATTTAAAGAGATTATCAGTATCTAATTTAGCATTAGCAACTATCTGATCAGTGTTAGGATCAATGATACGACAATTCTTTTTATGAAACTCAACCTTATAATCTTGACATAATTGAGGAACAGAAATAAGGTTAGCTTTCAAATCAGGAACATAAAGCACATCATGTAATTTACCATTTGGAATAGAAACATTACCAGTTCCTTCAACTTGATAGCAATGATTATCAGCTAAGGAAACAGGAATATTCAAAGAATCAGGTTGCAAAGAATCAAAGACTTCCTTATGAGATGTAACATGTTGAGATGCACCACTATCTACAATCCATTCAAGAGGTTTAGAAGCATTAAAACTGACAGTAAAAGCAGAACGAGATTGATTACCATTAGGTTTGTTATTTGAGTAATTTTGAGAATTACGTTGATCATCTTTTTGTTTCTTAAAATAGTTATGAATCAAATGACCATCTTTACCACAATATGTGCAATAAGGCATATTAGAATGATTATTATTATTATGATAGTTATTGGAATTATTATTATTACTAGATCTTTGATAATTGTGGTTATTATTTGAAGTATTAGCATTGTTAGGTCTTTGATGATTTTGATTATTATTTGAATTGTTAGATCTTTGATGATGTTGATTGTTATTTGAATTATTATTAGAAGATCTATTATTATTATGAGATTGAGAGACATATGCATGTTCATGAGTTTTAAGAATGCCAAACTGAATCAATTTAGCTTCTTCTTGATGCAACATATTTTGAAAAATAACATAAGTTAATTAAGTTGCTAAAGAGGGAATAGCTAACTGAGAATAAATGTTAGTAATGAACTGTTGGAACTGTCTAGGCAAACATTTAAGAATAATAATATGAATGATTCTTAAATAAAAAAGAGGAACTTGTAACCCAGTGAGAAAAACTTTAATGGAATCAAACTTAAGCAAGAAGTCATCAATAGAGTTGAAATCAGTATACCTGAGGTCTTCAAGTTGGTCTTGAAGCTGGATTTTTTGAGTTTTATCTGCACTATCATAAGTATTTTTCAGGATGTCCCAAGCCTGATGGGATTCTGTACAAGTAGAAATTAAGACATACAACTCAGGACTGAGGGAAATTCTGATTAAGCCAAGTGCTTCCTCATTAATTGTCTGCCAAGCAGTTTGGTCAGCTTGAGGAGCGGTGGTTGCAGGTTTAGAACTGGCATCAGTAGCAATGTCTAATAGATGGCGGAATCTAAAGATGAAGGTCATGTGTGTTTTCCAAGCATGATAATTAGTACTAGTTAATTTCATTTCTGGCATTAGGGTAGTCATGATGAAAAATGTAAAGGATAGGGATACTTGAAAGGGAAAAAACTTTAACAGAACAGAAACAGAGAGCAGGAAATAACAAGATTTAAACTAACTAATCTTGCATGCAATAGCAGAAAGCTATATCAGCTTTTGCCACAGAGACTTGCAAGGAACAAAAAAAGGAAAAAAAAAACTTAAGGCCCACAAAAGCAAATAGATCCTGGTTAATTTGTTATGGATTAACAGATAACAACGAGATTTGCTTGCATACGAGGAAAGAGAAAACTAAAACTATTGCATGTAAAGACAAAGAAAAACAACTGAAAGGAAACTTAAAAGAACTTGTTAGAGACAACTAAAACAGTAGCACGAACTTGCAAAACAAAGGTTAGAACGTGAAAACTAAAAAAAATTGTACCTGCAATAAAACGTTAGAGAAAGAAAACTGAAAAAAACTAACTAAAGCCCTTAAAGAAAAAAAACAATACTAGATAACTTTGAATAAAGGGAAATAACGAACAAAACTTAAAAAGCTACAATTATTGAATTACAAACATAATGAACTTAATAATAAAAAACCCCTTTGATTATGAAATAATCTAACTATTAAAAAATTAGATTTAAATAAACATAAAAAATCAAAGTTTTGAAATGAAGTTCAAAAACTTATGGAAGCTATATAGAATTGAATTTACCACTATTTCTTAGTTGAATAGAAAACTATATTGAAATAATTGATTTTGATTTATTATTTTTGTTTTATTATTATTTTTTTAAAATAAACAAAAGGAAGGAATTTAATTTAACTATTTAAAAGAACAAATTTAATTAAACTTGCAAATAAAATATTAAACTATCGAATAGCAAAAAATAATATTATTGAAATGAAATTTTAGAACTTATTAAAACAAAATGAATATAGATTATTTGTTTTTTAAAAAAATATGTAGAAAATTTGAAACACTTGATTTTAATTATACAAAAAAACTATATTAAAGAAAGTGCAAACAAAAATGAAATACAACGAAAAGAAATTAACTAGACTAATAGAATTTGGCTGAAATCGACAATGTAAAGCAATGAGAAATTAATACTACAAATACTAATCAACTATCATAAACAAAACTAATCAACACTAATATACGCTACAAATCGAATTGGAACTAGGTAGAAGAAATTAATAGAGATAACCTCCTTTAGAAATCCTCTTTCCTAACAGAATAGAGGCCTTTAGTATGCAGTCGATGGCCCAGAATAAGTGTCACGGTCTTTGAAATGCATGTAAGAACTGCAAGGATGATGCTAAATGGGAACAGAGATGAGGCGATGAAGGTGCACCAATGAAAGCCAGAGGCAACGAGAGAAACAAAACCAGAGAAAAAAAGCAACCAAAAAATGATCTCAATGCCCGATTCCAAACAAGCGGCAAGGCACAAAGCAGAGATATGGCTACCACAGAAAGATTAACAAAAAAGAAGAAAATGCGGCTAGAGTCTGTATGGTGTAAAAGTGACCACACTTCTATGAACTATTACATGCAAGGTTGCTCAACAATGAGGCCTCACAAAGCGGCTCATAGTTTTCTATGCATGGAGTTGCAAGGGACTATGATAAAATTGCTCTCAGCTAGAGCTACAAACTAGTGACCTTTCTAGTCAACCATACAATCAGAGATTCAAATCCAAAGACAAGGGAAAGAATGCCAATATCCCCAAATTGAATCAAAGTATGCAAATGTAATGCAAACTAATATGAATATGCAAGATTAATCTACCAAAATGAAAGTACAATGCAACTATGAAAGGAAATAGCAATGGATTACAATCTTCCTAATTAAGCTATGTGAGATTAAACTATTGCATAAAAGGAAACTAAACTAATATGCCATGATTATGCAACTAAACAAAGGAACTATGCAACTAAATGAGATGCAACAATGAAAAGCAAGTCTTCAAAGCTTGCTGTAGAATGTCTTCAATAAGCTCCACATAACCTAGAAAACCTGCAGCATAACATTAGCATAAAAGAGATGGATATGCAAATGAAGGAGAGAGCTCTCCTTTTATAAAAAGTGAGGTGAAATGGACCATTGAGATTAAGAGGCAAAAGACTTAATCAATGGTGGAGAAAAAAAAAAACTTGATCCTTGTGCACAAATATCCTCCAATAGAAAAATAAGAGTTGACTTTTGTGTCCATATGAGACAAAAAGTGCTTTTTCCTTTTTTTATAAAATAAGAATGATACTTTATTTGTGCAACTTAGAATAAGAAGAAAAGGTGGGGCTTTTTATTTAAATAAAAAGGGAGGAAATATTCCTTTTAAGTAAATAAAAGCTTAGGATAAATGGTTAGGCCATAGGATAAAAATTCAATATGATTGAAATTAAGATTTGATTAAGAAATTGATAATGTTGAAAATATTGATTATTGATAAAACTGATTCAGGATAAATAAATCAAATAAATAGAGCCCAAAGTTTAGGCGACCATTTTTAGGTGCATACATTTTCCCCTCTTTGACTAATGTGTGATCAATTTGGGAACACATGTAGTCAAAGAATGAAGTTGAAATGTGAGATTGATTTTGGGATCACAAAACAACTCAGATGTGAGGTCGATTCGGGATCACACCTGGACAAACATAAACAAAGGCCTTTGAACATGAGGTCGATTCAAGATCACATTCAAAGTAAGAGATAAGAATCTCAAATTTGAGAAAAAGCTCACAAAAGATGTTTGAATTAGGAAAATCAAGGAATCAAGGATGAGAATCCCATAAATACTGCCTCCTCAGAATCGAAATCGAAATCAGGTAGAGGAGAGATAGCAAATCGATAAGGTTGATCAAATCATAATAAAATCACAATCGAAGGTAAGGGTCAATAATCCAACCATTAGGCAATGAAACATGCCCCAGCAAGGAAGCAGAAGAATAGAAATAGAAGACTAGAAATAGCGCGAATGAAAGACTAGAAAATTTGAGAGACATGGAAGGAAGAAAGTCCATCGAAAATCAAATTATGCCTCAAAAAGTCAGTCAACTACTTAGAAGAAGGGGAAAATTTTGAAACATGATTTTGACTAGTAAGATAACCACGAATTTTGATTTCAAGTCCGAAAACGGATCCAGAACGTCAAAATTAGCTAGGGGTGTAATTTTCGCGCAATTTCGAGGTGTTTTGAAATTTGTCCAAAAAGTCAAAATGCTAGGAATAGAAAAAGATGTTGTGTGAAAGATAAAGAGCAAAAGACATGATCGAGAAGAAGTGAAAGGTGAACGCAGTTGACTAATAGGTCCACGAAAGA
The DNA here is from genome assembly GCA_027943335.1 of Chamaecyparis obtusa. Taxonomy (NCBI): domain Eukaryota; kingdom Viridiplantae; phylum Streptophyta; class Pinopsida; order Cupressales; family Cupressaceae; genus Chamaecyparis; species Chamaecyparis obtusa. The sequence goes on from BSBK01007847.1 coordinate 104,453, forward strand.
TGAAAAGAAGAGCTCTCTCCATATGCAAGATGCAAAACTAAACTAACATGAACCTAAGATGCAAGCTACTATGAAAGTGGTTGACTTGCAAGGTCACAGCGCTTATAGACATCTAATTATCATCATTGAGCATTATTGGTAGTGTCGTAAGATCATACAATGCACACTAGCATAACTATGTGGATATGAATATGATCTTTATCAAATAAGAATGTGGAAATCCCACCTAGGCATCAAAGACATGGAGGTCAAGATGACTAATGTAGTGAGATTACCTAAGTTTGATATGGCAAGATTATGCTTGTATCAAGACACACGAGAGTCAGGATAGCTAGAAGCATGCATTCGCATAAAATAGTCAAGGATAATACCTTGTCAATCCATAGTGTCAAGTAGGACCAGCAAAAATGCTCATGACAGTTAGGATCAACAAAATATACCCATAAGCAGATAAAGAAATAAAACATGTTCTCATACCCTCAGTCTTCTAGCTATGCATCATCGAAAACTTCTCAGGGAGAGACCAATCATCAAAGAAATCCTCATAGATAGCACACAAAGAAAAATAAAGTCAACATATCTCAAGCGAGTTGATTGTTTAAGTGCATGTGTGTTAGTCATAGAGTCAAACTCTGAGTATCGCATCTGCAAATGAGCAATATCGCAGCAAACTTAGACTGTTGGGTAAGACATCTGATAAGTGTTAAGAAACACTCGACACAAGGGTAGTGTTGAAAAACACTGTTTGGGGTGGTGTCAAAAAACACTTGTTGTGAAATGCCCCAAGAGACAAATGCACCTAAAGGACCTATGCTAACAGTTATGCTCTCTAGACAATGATAAAGACCAATTCCAAACTACGCCAAATAAGGTCAAGGCATGATGGAAAGTGGCTAGGTGTCGAGGACGCATGCTAAAAGACAAGGGTGCAAAGGCCTCAAGTAGCACCTGATTCCAAGTTTTCACCACTTGGATTTATTGCAATTTTTCTCTTTTTTTCATTTTTTTGTATTTTTGCTACCAAGGTTTTCACCAAGGCACTTTTTCTTCTTTTTTTTTGAATTTTTAATTTTTTTAAAATTTTTTTGTATTTTTTCAGGACTGTATATGCTTTTTAGAATTTTTTCAGCATCATATATCAATTTTTTTGGTATTTTTTCAGGATCCATAAAATATGTACAAAGGATGCCCCCAGACAGAATGGGCATCAAACTCCCAAGCAAGATCACATCGTGTAGTCTCAGTGTCTAGCAAGGTGGGAAACAAGAGGGATTAGCAAGCTGGTGACTGAGATGGAGGAAAGGAGAATGAAAGCGAATGGAGGGAAGATATCCTCAAGGTCAAACTCCTTAAGAGTACTCAAGCTAGGGAAAAATTTGTCATGTAAAGCGCATTTGGACAAGCAATGAGAGGCTAGCATAGGATAAGTCACAAAAGCGCACTGCAAAAGAAGGAAGGATGCAGTCCAAAGGAGTAGACATGTCAAGAGGCTTCATAGCATCGTGTTTACTCTTTTTTTATATTAGATCAAGACCAAAGGGGAAAAGGATAGCGAAAGGCTAGAATGAATGAAGGAAAATGAATATGAAGGCTAAACATGAAAGGAATGAAAGCAAGATCATTGTAAGATAGCTCACAAGATAGCCAAATATTCAAGTATAGGTCAACATTTTCAAGATTAAAGAGAAGATGAAATGGATGAAATATGTAGAAGAACTACGCATGATGCCTGATTGTCAGGTTTTCATCATGGTACTTATCCAAGGTGCCACAAGGGAGTGGTTTTCACCATAGGACGAATTTATTTCTCTTTACTTTTTCTACCAAGGTGCCTGTTTGCAAGTTTTCACCATGACACATTTTTTATTTTTTCAATTATTTATTTATTTATTTATTTATTTTTTGAATTTTACAATTTTTTTTTGGAAGAAGGCAAACTTTTTAGATAATGCTCCTTGAAAGGATAAACCATGATATGCCAAGAATTCAAAATGATATGCTCAAAGATGCTGATAAGGAAAGGAAGATGGAAGAGAAAAATGGAGGATAAAGTTTTTATGCAAAGCGAGTGAGGTTGGAAGATAGGAGGAATAGGCAAATGAGGAAAAAAGATAGAAGGTAGAAGGATAATGAATGGAAGGATTGTGAAAGGGTCTATGGAAAGGAAGGCAAGATCAATGTCAATACACACCTTGAAGGGTGGTGGAAAAAAATGGAGAAAATGTAAACCATATTCTAGTCCAAATGCGAACCATATTTTGGTTCATTATTACTATATGACTCCTCGAAGAGAGGATTGGTGTGCTTGTTATAATTCTCAAATGTGAATGAAGGAATATGAGAAAAAATATGGCAAATATTTAGCAGAGGTTGCGGTTCAAGTGCACGGAATGAAAGAATATTTTTGGAAGAAGATGAAGTGGAAGCCTTTGGAAGCTTGAATGTCAACTTCACTTTTTGTTCAATATTAGACTCTTTCAAGAGAGATTTTGGAATCCATATAGCCTTAGGCTTTTTATTTTCTTTTGATGTGTTAGAGAGAATATCTTCAATGATGAATTTTGGAACCCATACTTGTCTTGTAGTTTTCTTCTTAGATATCTTTTTTGACTTTATGCCTCTATGTCGATTAGAGGAGACATGGTGATTTTTTTTTTTTTATGGATTCTTGTATTGCTTCTTTTTCTTGTATTGAACATTCAAGTTACTTCCAAAAGGCTTGAGACTTGTGGAATAAAAAGGAAAATACGACTAGTTTAGATGGGTGGATGGATGAAAATGATTCAAGGGTATGCATCTATGTTGATCTTGAGGGAAGATAGGAGATGGAGGGACGTAAGGACCCAAAATAGATGATGAATTAGGAGAATTAGGAGGGGAAAGTGAAGGGACATAAGGGCCCAAGATGGAAGGAAGACATGAAGCCCTTAGTATTGGTGGAGGAGGTCCAAGGATGGACGTGGAAGATGCAAAAAGATAATCAATAAGTTCATCAGCATCTATATGACAACCAAGGACATCAACATCTTTAGAGTTTTCAATAGGATCATGCACATCTTGAATAGGAGCACCTTCTTTGATAGGATCATTCAAAGCTTGCGAAGATTTAGGAAGAGTAGAAAGCGAAAGTGAACATGGAGTGGTAGAACAAGAAGATGGAAGACTTTGATCTTGACAAGGATCGTTGGGTAGCATAAGCGTATCAAGTTTCTTTTGATTTTCAATAGGCTTTACATCAGAAGTAACAACACCATTTTTAATAACCTTAATGGAAGTATCATCTTTGGAAAGTGCAAGTGTGGTAAAGTTATTTTGATTATCAATAAGCTCAACAGTGTAAGTAGTAACTTGATCTTGCTTAGAGGAAGAATCAAGACATGGTGGAATAAATGAGGAAGGGTGTAAAGGATCGAAAGAACCATGAAATGGATGAGAGATATTATAAATAGGATTGGATGACATGGAGGGTTCTTGATCTTGATCTTTCTTTATGTTCTTTTCTTTATCATTTTTAGAGTCATCTTGACATGCAGCCACTTCTAAGGACAAGGAAGCATGTTGGAATTGTATGGAAGACTTTGGAGGAGATGCTGAAAGACTAGATGAAATAGGCATTATAGAATTTAAAGGCTTAGGCTCTTTAGGTTTAGCATTATTGAAATTATTTGCAGCCAAGTGAAGGTTAGCTTGAGTATCTTTAAGAGGTGGCTCTTGAGAATAACTATAGGGAACCACATGGAAAGCCTTAGGATCTTTGTCAGATGAAGGATTTGTGAAAGATTTGAAAGACTTGGAAGCTTTAGGAAATGTATTGGTATTGGAGGAAATAGAGGATGGAAGGGAACCATCACAAGACAAAGGTTTAGCATTAACATGATCTTGCTTGAGAGTTTCATCTTTATTTTCAGCATGAGAGTTCTTAGAGGAAGAATTCTTATAGTATTGACATTTCAAATTGGCACGGTGCATTTTATAGTCCTCAGTAGTAGTAGATGGATCACAATCAAGGTATTGTTCACAGAACTCATCAAAGTCTTTTTCAAAATCAGAATCATACGGATCACCATCACGATCTACCCAATAGGATGACCCTTTAGTAAGCCTAAGCACATGATGAGGAGGACTCTTAAGAATGGAAGCATCATAGGTATGGCTAAATTGTCCATCGTCATAGTCATCATAGTCATCATAGGTGGGTGTGTCACTCTTTGTAGAGGAGACATCATAAGGACTATCACGTTGCTCATTATGGTATGTCTTCTGAAGAGAAGTAAGACTCTTGGGAGAAGTAGAAGAAGAACAAGATCGTGAAGAAGAGGAAATTGAAGACTTAGTGGAAGAAGAAGACTTGGATAATGAAGAATGCAAATAATGTTTAGAAGAGTCATGGTAAGATTTGGAAGATGAGGAAGAATGAGAAAACTTAAATGATGAAGAATGTTTAGAAGAAGGAGGTTGTGATATGATCATATCTATGATCCTAGCAAAGACATCTGATTTAATCATCTTTTCTTTTATTTTTGCTATAAATTTATCACTCATGAGATATTTGGAAGGACTATTGGAGGAATAAAGATACTCTTCAAATTGAGCAATGAGTTCAAGATCATCTATTCTCAAGAGAGGTTCCTTAACCAGATAGTTGAAATTCATGGTTCTAGAAGAGGAGGAATCAATCATGGAAGAAATGAATAGATGAATAGAAGAAAGTAGACTAGATAATAAGAGGAAAAGAATCAAGAAGAAGAAGAAGAATTTCCCATGGGAATAGAAGACTTCAGAAGAACATGGGAAATGGAGAGGAAAGAAGAAGACTAAGAATCATCTTGTGTAATTGATACCATAACGTTCATTGAGATGTTGAGCAACATGACAACACCTAGGATCTGACAACAGGAGTTTGTTTCCTTTGACTAACTTAGTATTTTGTTGTTACTAACATGAAAGAAAGAAACTCTAGGTGATAATTCAATCTCTCAAAGAGCCAATGCCAACCTAGGATAATTAAGATTCTCTATTTTCCAAAGAGAAAATGAAAAGATAGAAAATAAAAGGCGTCACCAACACTGTCAAAGAGGTGCTTCAAATCAAAGGGTGAATACCCTTGCACTTTTGAATCAGGAGGTTGGACTTAGCCAAAATTCAAATTGAAATGAGATAGATGAAAAATGATGATTTGGACAATAAGAGGACCAAAATTCCCCAAGGGTTTAATCAACAATTCTAAAGACAAACTTTTCACTAGGAATAACTTTCCAACTTGACAAATTATTTTCAAGACAACCTTATAAATCAATTGAAATGATCCGTAGAAGGTTAAAATTAGAAATTTGCAGCCAAAACAGGTTTCTAATAGCAAGGTCAGATAACCTACTCAAAGGTCAAGTCGTACTAAGGAAACTTAAATGACTGAAACTAAGAATACTGCTGAAAACTTTCAGGCGACAGACTCCAGGCAGGCTGGGCGATAAACCTAGGACCGGGCAATACTTCGCACAATACCAGGCGATATAGCTCGATACCACTAGGTGATAGACTTAACAACTGTTAGGCGATACAGTTCTAGATGAACTATTGCGCGATATTTCTCTTAAGTACAGGCGACACTGATGCAGTTTTTAACCAATTTGTGCAAAATTTTAAGTTTTTAAGGTCTAATTTCAAGTTTCTAAATCTGAGGGTGAAAATATCTGATTTCAATCACAAATTTAACAGCATTTGGACAGTTTTGCAAATAGTAGGGGATCAAACATGTCTTCAAACACTTGAAACAAGGGCAAAAGCAACCTTGCCAAGACAAACACTTGTGATATCAAAAATAAAATTGCACCTTATAAATGCTATCGATTGTTTGTATGTTGAGAATGTTTACACTAGTTTAGCACATTCGAAAACACTTCAAGCAATATCTACCTACAAGACAAGGCTCAATACTTACCAACTTAGCCCACAACTTGATGCCCCCTTGCCTCACACCAAGTGGTTGCCCACAAGAGATATTAGCTTTGTCGTGGAAGTGTCAAACAACACAACCAAAGGGACACATATGGTGAGTATCTTGGGGTGATCCAGGTTAGTCCACTTGGATCAATCCTTGCACTAAGAAGATAAGCGGATAAATAAAGGTGGCTTCTAACCTATGGTTCTTAGTAAGGGCTTCCATTCATAACACCCCTCTTGCTCCTCATAAAGGACTAGGACCTCACGGCCTCAAGAGTACCTTAAGCATTCTTGCTCAATGTTTTCCCCATGGACGCAATCCTATGAGCTACTCACATCAAGAAAAGACAAGTGTTATGTCTACCAAGGTTTTGTGTCCTCAATAGTCTTGAGATTATAGTGAGTTGGAATAGCTGGCAAAAAGCTTGTCCCCACTTGGGTCATTCCTCTTGATTGCTCAAGAGCAGTCCTGCTAAAGGATCCTAAACTAAACAAAGAATAGATGATTTTTGAGGTTCAAAGTTTTTGGTTCACCACAAGGGTGAAGAACATACTCCCCTATCTCAAAAACTTCTCCCAAACACACCAAGCAAATATTCAATTACCCCCTTGCTTCCAAAACCTTAAGATGGGTCAAGATTTTCTAGTTCACCTAAAGGTGAAGAGCATACTTCTCCTACCACCTCAAAATATTTTCCACAAGGTATTAAGATTCCTAAAACAATTAGTAGATGCCACACTTGAAAGGAAATAAATCACAAACACTTAAAAATTTTGCTTTTTGCTTTTGATTGTGCTTTGGGCAGCCCTGCAAAAACCGTTAGTAGCCCTTATGCATGCAATGTATCAATTTCCTTCAAGCAAGAGCACCTACAAAACAACTTGTTAGACCAACAAGGGTTAGGAAAATCCAAAATCTAACAATGGTTAGCACGTGAAAAATTAGATAATCTACAAAAAAAAAACTAATCAAATGACAAAATCTGAAAATGGATCCATCATGGTTGGATTAGGCTCGGAAAGACCTTTCCAACGATATATCACACTTAAACTTTTGATACCATTTGTGAAAATTTCAAAAAAAATGGGTGCCCGGGCGATATACCTCAGTCCGAGCGATACACTGCAGAACATGCGAGTGATACTTCACGCGATGCCAGGTGATAGACCTTAATACTGGCGGGTGATTCTTCCTTTGCGCAAAGTGTCACACTCGTATTATAAGGTCTATCACGCGATATACCTGAGAAGTGTCGCGCGATACTTTGAGACAGAAAAATAGAGAATGCAAAATATCCAAAAATTAATCTGAAAAAATGATGAAAATGCAAGAAACTAAAAGACAAAGTCTATCTACTCTGCCCCACGGTGGGCGCCAAAAATGTATGGTGTAAAAGTGACCACACTTCTATGAACCATTATATGCAAGGTTGCTCAACAATGAGACCTCACAAAGCGGCTCATAGCTCTCTATGCATGGAGTTGCAAGGGACTATGATAAAATTGCTCTCAGCTAGAGCTACAAAGTAGTGACCTTGCTAGTCAACCATACAATGAGAGATTCAAATCCAAAGACAAGGGCAAGAATGCCAATATCCCCAAATTGAATCAAAGTATGCAAATGTAATGCAAACTAATATGAATATGCAAGATTAATCTACCAAAATGAAAGTACAATGCAACTATGAAAGAAAATAACAATGGATTACAATCTTCCTAATTAAGCTATGTGAGATTAAACTATTGCATAAAAGGAAACTAAACTAATATGCCATGATTATGCAACTAAACAAAGGAACTATGCAACTAAATGAGATGCAACAATGAAAAGCAAGTCTTCAAAGCTTGATGTAGAATGTCTTCAATAAGCTCCACATAACTTAGAAAACCTGCAGCATAACATTAGCATAAAAGAGATGGATATGCAAATGAAGGGGAGAGCTCTCATTTTATAAGAAGTGAGGTGAAATAGACCATTGAGATTAAGAGGCAAAAGACTTAATCAATGGTGGAGAAAAAAAAAAGCTTGATCCTTGTGCACAAATATCCTCCAATAGAAAAATAAGAGTTGACTTTTGTGTCCATATGAGACAAAAAGTTCTTTTTCCCTTTTTATAAAATAAGAATGATGCTTTATCTGTGCAACTTAGAATAAGAAGAAAAGGTGGGGCTTTTTATTTAAATAAAAGGGGAGGAAATATTCCTTTTAAGTAAATAAAAGCTTAGGATAAATGGTTAGCCCATAGGATAAAAATCCAATATGATTGAAATTAAGATTTGATTAAGAAATTGATAATGTTGATAATATTGATTATTGATAAAACTGATTCAGGATAAATAAATCAAATAAATAGGGTCCAAAGTTTAGGCGACCATTTTTGGGTGCATACAGAGTCTACGCCCTTAAAGATAAAAATAGCTATGAATAGAAAAAATCAATGAAATGCGATCAAAGCAAGCAACCAACGCATGCAAACAACAACTATTGCATGCACATGAAAGGAGACCTACCTTACTAGACGCACAAGGTGGGCTCGAGCTGCGTAGGAGACATCCCTCGAAACAAAAAAATGGAGACCAAAAAATGAAAAAAATAATAAAAAAGCAAGGCAAAACTGCCTCGAATTCCTTATCGGATTGCCTTATCTCTTCTTATAAAAGGAGAGATGCATGCAACAGCATGCAAGTGATCTTCAGCGAGCACGGAAGGTGATGGAGCAGCAACAAAAAAATTGGGAGACAAACAAAGAAAAACAAACACACACCAAAGATAATGAAAGCTACGCCTTTCGTCAAATGAACGCCAAAGTTAAAAAGAATGAAAAAAGAAAGCAAACAAAAAAAAACCCAAAGCACGCAAATGAAAGAGAAGGCAACCAACGCAAATCTAAGGGAAAAAGTTCAGAAGAACAAGAATCCAGAAACCAGGAAGCACACAAAACCCACGCGCCCCCAAAAAAATAAAAGCACCTTGAGACATTTTAAGGGCCAACGTTTTTCCTCGAGAGGAAGGGAACCAACGAAAAAAATGGTTCCTACCCTTCCGAAGATGAAGGTCATGGCCAGTTCTATAAACCTCCTCCAAACGTAATGAAGAAGCAATGCTAAACCAGGTTCCCAAAAAAAACTAAGAAGGCTGGAAAAAAAAATGAAGAGAGCAAGCAAAACTAGAAATATCGATAGAATGATATCGATGAAGTTAATAAATTAATAAAAGAAATTAATAACCAGAGCTCTATTAATAATAAAATAAATCTCTGCTATCAAAACACTAAGACATGAACACAACAACAAAACGAAACGCCAAAAAAAACTTCGCAGACAATCAACACTAAATCTGAACACTAAAAACCTCTAGATGGGTATTCAGCCCAGCCCTTGAAACAAAAAATTATCCAATGGCAGGACACCCGATCTTTTCGAGCTCACAGATCTCAGAAAACAAGAAAACTCAGACAAAGAGAAGTGAATGTAGAGTTTTATAAAAACTTCAGGTTTCAAATACAAGGCAAATGATATTCAGCCTCAACGCTGGCTGCACAAAGTTCCAGCCTAATCTTCTCAAGTACTCGTGCTCAATGGACTGCAGAGATACCATAAATTTGTTGAGATCAAGAATGCAGTGATAAAAAAGGATGAGAGCAAAGATAAAAAATGAATACAAAAAACAATGATAAATCTAATGCATGCAATAAACTAATAGCACAGAATGATAAAAAACGCATGCAAATGCTTATGAAAAACAATGATAGAAAAAAAATGTATTCAGAGAATGAAGGCAATGATGGAATAAACGCATGCACAAAAAAAAGCCAAACTTAAAAAATTACTAAGTTAAACAGAGAATAAAAAATAGAAACGGAGGAATAGCTAATATAAAGAGGATATACAGAATCGAATATAGAAATAAAGATGGCAGTTATAAAAGATGTACGAAATTTAAATCTATAAGTTTTAAAGATTTAATATTAAAAAAAGAATAGGATAATATTAGATTTTGATATACCTAATATGATAAAAGAAGATAAAAGGGTTAGCACAAGATTTTTAAAAAAATTTAACAATAAGTAGAGCTAAAATAGATATAATTTGAATTTATAAATCAAAGTTAACTAACAAAGTAAGGGGAGATACGAATTTATTTCAAGCCTGCACAACACAAACACGGTTAAAAAAATAACAAAATATTGAGATTTTGATAATAATGAATTTGCATTAAATACGTAAGTAATAAATTAACCAACTATATAAATCGGGTTTGGCGGTAAACCAGCCAAACCCCAAAAAAAATTTCAATTTTTTTACTTAAATAGGTTAGAATAAGAATACTAGCAAAATATAACTCTCTCAAGAGTCTCCAATTTGGAGTGCTCCAAACTATGGTAGCTCCTTCACCTGTACACTCAAAACGAGATTAAACCAACCTGCTCTGATACCATGTTAAAATGATAAAGAACAAAATATAGAATTGCAGGAAATTGTTTAATCCAAGAGCTAGGAGTAAGGAAAATTACCATGAATTAGTGCAAGAACTAGGAGCATACACCAAAAATAAGCAAGGAGGAGACAAGATTTTGAAGGTGGAAAAGCATAAAAAAAACCCTGTGATATTATGAATGAGGCATGAAAAGCCTAAAGAGAGAGAGAAAAAATATGAGCTAGAAGCTCAATACAATATGATAGAACTACAAGAGGTGAGAAATTGTGTGAGAGAAATGTGAGAATTGATGTAAAGTGTGTGGAGAAATATCTCTTTAAGTAGAGATGAGTGAAGGAGTTTGCATGTAACTCTCTATGTGTATGAGTGCCACATTCATACTTGTGTGTGAGACAAATATGAGATTCCTCTTAAGGAGGAATATCTATTTTCCTTATTAAAGAAATTACAAATATGACATGTCCTCCCACTTGGACTAGAGGACAAAATACATTAGGATACCTTGGTTTATCCTATTAAATACATAAATAACCAAGGAAAGATTAAATTCTAACATTATTGTTTACAATTCATGACCTTCCTACATATGGCACATTGTTAGGTCTCTCTATTCATAGACACCATGGATGTCTTGCTTGAAACTTTAAGGATTTTGTGAGGTACTCAAGAAGTTTGCACAAGTGTATTTATTGTGGACATCATGCTTACCTTAAAATGGATCATCCATACTATCAACAAAAAACATGTTTCAATGGTCAAGAAGAGAATCACGACGCGCCATTATTAATAACAGGTGATTGCATTATTGAGAATGGACAAAAAAGAATGTCATTTATTGAAAATGATGGGATTTTTGGCAGCAGGTATGATCCATGTAATGAAAGTGGTGTAAAATAGTTGTGAATATTGCACAAGTTGTCATACTTCAAGGATATAGCCATTAGGCATACTGTTGACTTTATGCATACTGAGAAAAATATAGCTTATGTTATTATAGAAACTCTTTTTGGTGCTCTTGATACTATTTCATCACGTGAATACTTTCAAGAAATAAAGATTCATCAAAATCTTTCGGTTGAAAGATATGACAATGAAAAATATAGAAAGCCTAATGGTCTTTATGTGTGGACAAGGGAGCAATGTGCAAAATTCTTATAGTTGATGTCTCAGACTCGCTTTCCCACTAGATATGTAAGTAGTAGCATCAAAAGCCAAACTGACATTAATAGCTTAAGAGGCCTCAAACCTCATGACTATCATGCCATAATTGAGAATATTTTACCTATTGTGGTAAATATATCAAGATTGGCCAAGGGGCCAAGATTGGCAATTATAAGGTTGGGCCTAATATTAAAGAGAATGAGTTTACATGTATTAGATCCTTTAAACTTTGATAGTTTGAGGGAGGAGGTTGTTGAAGTCCTTTGTCTATCGAAACAATAATTTGCATCAAAAATTTTAATATTTCTATACATCTTTTGATACATCTAGAATATGAACTAGAGCATTGTGGCCTAGTAAGAATGAAATGGATGTATCCTATAGAATGATATATGACAGTTTTGAAAAAATTAGTCTATACTAGGGAAAAAATAGAAGGCAACATGTTTGAGGGATATTCAATGCAAGAGGCCATGAGTTTTTACACATAATAGATGAAGAATTTTAAAAATATCAATCGACGTGTATGGAATGATGATGAAGATGAGAGAGCTACAGGTGAAGTATTAGAAGGTAATGGATGTAGAAAAATTGTATTTACATATTTATATTATGTATCTTACTATTTGTATACACATTATTCTATGTAGAAAATATGAAGAAGAGATAGAAATATGGATGCAACGTCGACCTCAAAAGCGCATATGTCATAGTTTGATTAGAGGTGATTCTTTTCCAAAATTTGAAGAATGAGTTGCTAATGCAATCAATGGTGCCAAAGAAGAAGGTCAAGATATAATAACAAAGGAAAGTGGGCTCTCAAAATCTCCACATATATGGGCTACATGTTTTGGTAGAATGTGGACCTATGGTAGTCATTTAAGAGTGGAAGAAAAAGACAAAGGAAAGACAAATTGTGACTGTGTTGTTAGTGCTGAATTTTTTCATGATACTGAGAAGAAATTTCATGTTGGATTCATCCAAGAAATTATTCAAGTCAATTTTGGTGAAAATAGTCCTATATTATTAAAATGTATGTGGATCCGACCATCCACAATACAATTTGATGAGAATGGGTTTGTACGTGTAAATACACGATAATTTTTATCAAAGACAAATGAGTCATATGTTTCCCCTCTTCAAATTAACCAATCATTTTTTATTGATGATGTAAGAAGCCCATGTTGGTCATATGTCATTCAAACAAAGTCTCGTTCCAAACAAAAATTCATGGAAGCTACCAATGTATTATCTGATAGACAATATATCAATTTACAAGAAACATTTGAAGAAGTGGATGAAGACAATTAGGGAATGTTTGAAGAAGAGGTTTTAATTACCAATGAAGAAATTAGGAGAGAGAATGTATTGCATGTCACAGATGAGGATGAGGAATAAAATCAAGAAGATGCAGACATGAGTGATCAGGATTTTGATCTTGCTGGAAATGTTGATGATTATTAACAAGCCCCACTTTATGACCTTTTTTGGTGGCATTTAATTGGTTTCTATTTGCATATAAGTAAGCATATTTTCTATAAATGTTCGCTAAATCTGTTATTCATGAAATATTTTTTTATAACTGATTTTCTAAATTTCTAATTTTCATGACATTTTCTTCATTTCTATCATGATGGTCATCTTCTATCAACAAATTTAATTTCATTAAGAATGAGGCCTCATAAACTTGTATTTATGCTATTTTTGTGATGATTAATTATATTTATATCATGTTTCTAATTTATACATTATGGTGTTTTTTGACATCAGAAAATGAGGAAAAATAATTTAAGTCACAAATTAGACGATAGTGATCATATTCCTGAAATTCCAGTGACAGATTATGAGCACCTTCATGAAGAATGAGTGACAAAGAATAATGAGTATTTACCGCATCTTGGTTTGACAAAAATGCAAGTTGTAAATCTCTATGCTATATAAGTCTTAATCCATTGGAAACATGTTTAATAGTATCAAAGAAAAAAATGAAGCATCTCACTTAGTGCCAAACCAAACACCAAAAATTTAAAGAAGTTTGTAATAGTATTCTCTATAATTAATATTGTACAATGTGTTAATAAATTATGTTTTCATAAATCTTATTAAAAATTCCAATATACTTAGATATACACAGGTCTGCCTTTTAGGTTTTGGAATTTTAGTGAGTACATCTCAAGTGAATCAAGGTTTGTTGGAACTATTTCTTGATGTAGATTTTAATTGAAAACTGATATATTTGAAATGATATCTCAAACTAAAAATTTGAAGTTGGACTATAGTTTACGCTTGTTTCATTAGCAAATATTATGTTTTTCTTACCCAAACTGGGACATGATATTATTTTTTTTGTTTTACAAGCAAGAAAAAGAGTGCAAAGAAAATGTAGAGAAAACAAAATTGAACGCAAAGATACAATGTTTCCAGCTCGTAGAAGCCAACATTTTGTTGATATAGAAAATTTTAATGTGTAAACTAATATAGAAAATGATGATGTGCAGATTGATATAGCACATACTGATCTGCAATCTGATATAGCAGATTCCGATGTGTAGCCTGATGAAAGTCACAAAGAGAGTCCACTTGAATTTGATGTGCCACCTCAAAGTGCACCCATTGCATCTATAAATTTTAATGGAATTAGTGGATCAACCATAAATATTGCTAGTGATTCAACATAATAGGTTCCTTCTATTATTAAAAGACAAAGATTGAGTCAAAATTTATACAGATCTATAGATAAGAAAGAAAAAGAAATAATATTAGAAGGGAAGAAGCCACTCTTGGTTGAGGTATCAAGAGATGGTGAACCTATTAGGTCTAATGTTGCAAGGTCAGCCACTAAGTTGGGCGTAAGATGTAGGGCCCATTTGGATATTTACAAATCAAATTTTGTAGAGCAAGATCCATGAAATGTGGAATATATTATTAAAAAAAATGGAAAATTCCTTTGCCACTATTGGTGGACAAATCTCTAGAAAACATTATAGATGAGACTTCTAATTAACAATTTTAGATACCATTGCATAAATACAATCATAGAGGGAAAAGAGAAGTCAGGCTCCACTCTATTTCAAAAATAATGGGATACATTGAAAGAAAGTATGTGTTCTAAAGAATATTTGACTAAGAGTAACAAAGGAAAGAAAGAAAGAGATAGTATAAGGGTTAAATATACATTTGGTAGAGGCAGGTTGCAGGTCAAAGTGGACAAACTTGGAGTAAGTGTATGAGTTTTTAGATAAATTTATATTGCGCTATATATTTTAATTTTATACGAATTGACTATTTTTTGACCTTGAAATTGTATTTTAGGTGGAGAATAGTAATAGAGAAGTAGGTGTTGAAGATGTTGTGAATTATATGACAACACTAGATCCTACTAAATCCAAGAGCAATATGAAGTGGAAATCTAGTTTGTCAACAAAGATTTCATAACCATCTGTTGAACACCCAGTAAGAGCCCCCTCAAATCATGTCAACTCAAGTGAAGGGTTCCAACATATAATGAATTGCTTACATAGTCTCACTGAGAAAGTTTTCCAGTTGACTGCTTCGGTTCAACCTATAGTTTCTGCATGGATTGAGCATAATTCCATGGATTCAGATCACATAAGAGGTTCTATTGATGAGATAAGTATGCTTTATATATACTAGTGTATCTTTTCATTATCAAAAGCTTCATTTTGATATCTCCTTTCTACATTTTTATATACAAAACACATTAAGCATTGATGCTCATACACACAATATTGTTTATATTTAGATTTTTATGTTATCTTGGTTAGTAGGATAATATTTCAAGAATGTTTATAGCTTCTAATTTTATAGAATTTAGTCTTTGATGTTGCAACCTTAGTAGCAACATTTTCCCTTTCCATTTCAAATCTTGTAGCTATGGCAATTCCAAACATTAGGTACATTAGGCTTCCCCTTAACTATTCACAACCTACACAATATGAGCCCATGAACAATATTATAACCATGAAGAAAACTTCCTTACCTCTAACCTTCTCAAGGGTTACACACAAGAAGGTTCCCAAATAAACTTTAAAAAAAAGACACCACTGTAATATAAGGCATTGTCTAACAACTAATCAACACGCTTATCATCTGATCAACAATCTTGTAAGCAATGAAAAGCATGGAACATAGATTTTTGGAAGAAAATTACTCCAACACCCTTTGTCTTTAAACTTCATCACACAAGGCTCATAAAAAATGCAAAGATTTAAAAACAACAATGTCAACTTCATTTGTTACACTCAATCATAAACCAACTCAAAATGACTTTTTACATCTTATACCATAAGGACTGCTATTACACGTCTCAGTCCCAATGACTATTCCATAGTTCTTACATGATATTACATTGATTAAGAAAAACATACACATTGTGAAAAGATCTCATCCATCCACTTCTCCTTATATGTGCAATCAAAATAATGGAACTTTTCCACAACATTCCACTTGATGTCATTATAGAATTACAAAGATGTTAATCACTATTTTTAGACATCTTTTGGATGGTAAAACAAAGAATAGACCAACCATGATGGTATGGAGACAACATTCATATATTACAAACATTAGATGATTACAAACTAGGTAGATGAATGGAAAAACAAACAAAAATGACTATGATATTCTAGAAACTGGGACTATTTAATAGTCTCCTTCTTCTCAATGGTTTAAAACAACTTAGGAAACTATTTCCATGAGCATGATGGTTCATTTAGTTCCTCTATATATCAATCAAACTTCATGACAACAAAATAACTCCAATTATAATGACTCCAATTTGACTATTTTTTTTCTTGATGTTTCAACTACATGAAAAACAATTTTATGAAAGCAACACAAAATAAAAATGTCTCGATGCCAACAAAGTTATTAATATTCGTGTTGATCATGATAAAATAGTGGAGAAGAATGTGCAACCCAATAATAGTTATGTTGAAGTTCAAGTAATATAATGTTGTTATGGATTTTGTTTTATGTCTTTTGCATTCTATATTTAACTTATATTAACTTTACATGATGTTTAAACCACATGCAAAGCAACCATATGAAAGAAAAATGAAAAGGAGAAGACATTGTTTGATAATGATTATGATGAATATGAAGAATATGTGCATGATTTTCATAGTAGTAGCTATTCTAAACTTGAGGTGAGTTATATTCAACGTTTGGACTAGCTGATTTGTGTCCTTTCAATTTAATTTGACATATCTATCCATTGCATTTTGTCGGGGTTCAAATTGTTATGTATTGGGTGATAAAGGAAGTTTCCAATGATATAAAGCCTCCCTAATCTACTTTTTATTTGCTCTAATATGACCCATTCCTATCTGTTTCATGAAATGAATTTAATTTTCTTTAAAATTTGCACTATAATAGATTAGCTTACCATTGTTCTTTCATGGTCAAGATCCTCTTAATGTCAATGTCTTTGTATCCAGTTTTACTTTATAGCACCACACTATGATCTCTTACCTTCATATATATATATGAGTGCATGTGTTTGACCATGGATATTAATGTCAGTAGAAAAAACTATTCCACCTAGTGCAAAATTATTAAACTTATCATAGATTGTTGAAAAATACATATGTATTAATATGTTTCATATTTTGGGTCTGGTCCTACTATTCTAATGGTTAGATTGGAAATATCTAGATTGTAGTGGAAGATTTTGAGTGATGAAATCATGTGGCATGGAATTTGAGGTGTTCTATGTGTAGCCAACTTCCTTGTGCGAATGCATATTATGTTATATTCATTGGGAATTGTTCTTAGGGATTTGGGTCCTGAATTATCCTTGTGTGAACCATTTCTTATTCTTGGGGATTGTGATCGAATAAGATGACTTGTGGCTTGTGATCTTGTATTCTAGCTAGGTAGTGGTTCTATTTTAGGAGAGGAAAAAATTGGGGAAGATTAGATGAGATAGTTCATGATGTAAATCTTAGTCTTGTTTTTCTTTGTATTAGCTAAAACTGGGAAGGCCTTATAGCCTGACATGTTGCATGAAATTTAAATATAATTAGATGTTTTCCTAAGAATAAAAAATTTGTTATTTGGTTACATCTTGTTGTTTCTTTGTGTTTTCTAGTGTGTTGTCTCTTGCTCCAAGATTGGACAACTCTTTTGAGATCTCTCTAGTCTTGACTGCATCAAGTCGTATAAGAGAAAAGTTTATTCCCGTGATTGCAGATTTGGTGTCCTAAACTTGTGAATTTGCAAACTTGTTTGTAGGGTAGCATAACTATAGATCTGGCCTACATCATCAATAAATTGTGCGAGGTGGTTAGGAAGGATTTATTATTGTTGGTTGAGTTGTTCTTGAGGACCAAGGTTTTGCTAGGGTTTGGGTATCATCTTTGATGAATCAGTTCACTGATTAGAGGCAATGAAACCCGAGATTTGATGTCACCGAGAATGAATCCTAGAATGGGAGCAGATAAAGGAAGATCTCCAAGATGAGATTAGGAATGAGATGACCGGTTTGAGGAATGAGGTCATAGAGGGTATTAGGATTGTTGTTGTTAGACTGCACATGAATCCTAGATCTGATGATGGTTTTGAGGAAGTTGCAGAAGGATTTGGAGTTGCAGATAGTGCTAGAATGGATCTAATTGGTTGTTGAGACCTATGGAAAGACTATATGTTGGTTATAGGTTGGAAGTATCTAATTTTGCAGGTAAATTGAATCGGAGGACCTAATTGATTGGATAGGTGAGTTACAAGATTAATTTGAGTTAGAAGATATATAAGGTCCTTGGAGAGTAAGGTTGGCACATACAAAGTTGAAAGGACATGCATCCTTGTGGTGGAAATATTTGAAAAAGGATAGAGAGGAAGAAGGTGAAATAAAGATCACATGGTGGAGGTTGATGGTTGCAAAGTTGAAGGCTAAATTCATACCTAGGGACTAGGAATTGGAGTTGTTCAAGAAGTTACAGAACCTGAATTAGAAGGATCTAAGTGTGAAGGATTACACTAAATAATTTTACAAGGTAACCATTAGATCTGACCATAAAGAGATTTCCAAGGAGAAGATGGCTAGGTATGTGAATGGTTTGAGGTTTAATATTTAGGATGAGTTGAGTATGCTAAAAATTGGATCAATTGAGGAAGCTTATCAGTATGCCCTAAAGGCATAAGATAAGTTGAGTAGGAAACAACATAATAAAACTAGAGGAAGAGAGAAGCAAATTGTTGGTAGTGATAAGGGCAAGAAAGTAGATGAGATATAAGCTAAACCATTTGCACCAAAGGGAGGTAATAGTGGTAAATATTTTCAAGGTACTTTCTTTAAGTGTGGATTGAAAGGTCACGGGGATTTCCAATGTAAGGAAGGCAAGAGAGTTTCTTGTATGAATGAAGAAGGTGGACCATCTGTTGGTGAATCAGACAATTCTCCTAAAAATGGTGAAGCTCTTATGCCTCAAAGATTGATGATGAATAAAGAGGCAACACCTTGTCAAAGGAAACGTTTATTCAGTACCATATGTAAGGATGGAGGTAAGTGTTGTAAGGTTATAGTGGATGGTGGTAGCACTGATAAATTAGTTTTTGAGGAGATGGTGCATAATATTTGTTTGAGAAGAATTAAGCATCCAAGACTTTATGGGATTGGTTGGTTGCATAAATATCATATGGTGGAAGTAAGGGAACAATGCTTGGTGAATTTTTGCATTGGTTCTTATAAATATGTAGTATTATGTGACATAGTGGATATGAGTGCATGTCATATTTTACTTGGTAGACCTTGTAAGTATGACATAAAAGTTGTTCATGACTGTATAAGTAATATAACTACCATTAGTAAGGAAGGTAAGAGATGTAGATTGCTTCCTTTGATGGATTAGGAAAAGGAGGTGAAGAATTTGGGTCTTTGTAGAAGATATGAGTTGGGAGAAGACCTGAGGAATGAACCTAAGGTTAGGTCTAAAGGTGAGTTGTATCTAAGTCATTTGTTGTACTTGGTTGATGGTAGAAGGAAGATAGTACATGTTGCAGGTGTGGAGGATTTGTGGATGAAGAATAAGTATGTGATTATTGTCCCTTGTTATTTTAGATTTTCATGAACTGTTCTCATGGAAAATCTTTTCATATCCCTAGTGTTTGATGTAGGAACATCTTGGGTCCTTGGTAATATTGCATCATCCAAAAATAGTTTATTTGCTGGTGGACCTTTGTTACCAATTTTGTATTTGTATTTCTATTTTTTGGTCACCGATTGGGTGATTATTGCTTCAGTTGAGTTCTTTGGATCTTCTGTGGTCGCGGTCATGATATGGTGTTCATGGGATCATTTGGAGGCATTCCCTACAATTTCAACTCTTTTGGAGATTACCGTGTATGAGTTAAGGTAAATTTTGTGATTGAGACAGATATAATTTCTTGTTCTGGATATTTTTTTGAGATTCTATGATCGGTTGATCATTGTGGATCTTGGGCTGACGCGGTGACAACAAGGTGTTTCTTGGTATTTTAGGATGTTGTGTGTGTGATTGCACCTCTTTAGGTTGCGTGGTTTGGTAGATCTAGCATGATCTTTGTTGACTGGTTTTGTTCTTTCAAGTCACCAGTTCAGTGGTGATCACCAATTGATTTGTTTTCATGTGGTTGGTGATCGTTGTGTTCTAGCATGTGTGGTTGTGGGTCGTTATTGTTGGAACTTGTGTAGATTTATGTCTAGGATCACATCCTTATCATTCCAATGTGATTGGTGTTTTAGATTTTGAGTTTGGTACTACTATTCTAATAGTCAGATTGGCAAGATCCGAATTTTGGTAGAAGATTTTGAGTGATGGAAGCATGCGGTGTGGAATTCAATGTGTTCTATGTGTAGTCATCTTCCTTGTGTGAACGCATGTTATGCTATATTCATTGGGACTTTTTCTTAGGGATTTAGGTCTTGACCTATCCTTGTGTAAACTATTTTATTATTCTTAGGGATTGTGATAGGATAAGCCAACTTGTGGCTTGCGATCTTGTATTTAAGTTAGGTAGTTATTCTAGTTTAGGAGAGGTAGCATTTGGGGAAGATTAGCTGAGACAAATTATGATGTAGATCTCAGTCTTGTTTTTCTTTGTTTTGGCCGCAACTAGGAAGGCCTTACAACTCAATATGTTGCATGAAATTTGAATATAATTGGATATTTTCCTGAGAATAAAAGAGTTGTTATTTGGTTACATCTTTTTGTTTCTTTGTGTTTTCCGTTGTGTTGTCTCTTGCTGCAAGATTGGATAACTCTTTTGAGATCTTTCTGGTCTTGAATGCATCAACATGTCTTTGAATTTTGCAAGTTGGAAGTTTGTTGCTTGTCCACAAAATGTTTAAATTGTTTATTTTTGTTTATGTAAGTTTTAATTGCTTGCCTCTACTAGGTTTTTTGAGCTTTTATTCTATGCATTTAATATTTCTTAAATTTATTCTCCTCAAATCTTATAGTCATTCTTGAGCCAAAAACAAAAAAAATTATGTCCAGATTTGCAATTTTTTTAACTCTGATTTTTAATACAAAAGAACAAGTATTGTCTAGTGTTGTGAACCTAAAAGCTTTAGACTTACATCTCAAACAACTTGCTCTGATTGGTTAGCAACAATGACCAAAATAGGCATGTGGGATTATCAAATGTAGGGTTGTTGATATTCCCTAACCTTGCTATGGAAGTTTAGCAGTAATCATTTTTGTTTCTTCTTAACCGAGTGCCAACAATGCCTATAAAAAATAAGCCAATGAGTTGTCCCTCAGTACTAGTAGATTTCCTTCCTATCCAAGTCTTCACAGTAACCCCAAACATGTGCAGTGTGGCCAAAATTGTAGAAGAATATAATGCCTAGTTGCATGGTTGATTTGGAATGCTAAGTCGAGCCCAACAAACAAAAATATGATCTTCACTTCTAAATGTTTAACAGCGCTTGAAGGAGTCTGACCCAGGGCTATGTCTAGGCAAAGAGAACTGCTAGGAGAGTCATCCTAGGGTTTGGGGATGAGACTAACCATTGTAGAATTTTCTAGAAAAAAAAGAAAGCATATCTTGTGAATGAATACAAAAGTCATCAATAATTTCCTTTATAAACTTTTCTCATTTCAGTGGCATTTGCTACAGGATGTAAATTTGGAGAGCCCAAATGCTTGTCCACTATCTTTTCCTTATGCTTCTTGCTTTGTTGTGTACATTCCTCAAATGAATGAGTTGGAGAAAAGGATGAAAAAAAAGCACCATCATTATATAAGAAAATTGACCATTTCAATTTAGTTTCACCCATAGCCATTCCCCTTCCTTTTCCTTCTTAATGGATCCATACCAGCATTGCCTTGCCTTTACAAATTCTCTTTGAAAATATCTCCAATCCCAGCTTCGAAAAAAGTCAAATTCTAGATGACAATTGAAACCTGTGTCACATCCAAATCAAATCCACAAAAGAACTCCCAGAGGCATGAAATTGTTTGCATTACCCAAATGTTCAAAACCTAACAACCCTAATTTTTGTCTTCCAGATCAATCCATCCACCAATACTCCCAAAAAGATGCTCATTCTAAAAAGCATTGGAATATCCAATCCATGGAAAATGCAAAAATCCCTTCAAAATAAAAAACATTCGGAGAAATCTGTAAGAAAGGTGCCCATTTTGAGACCTCTGTAACACAAAAAAAACATCTGACCATCTAGTGGTTAGAAAGACCCATCAAATTCCATCTTTTTTCTTTAATTTTTTACATTTTTTGTTCCCCTTGATTTTCACTCCAATCAATTCCCATATGTTAACAAAAATGAAAACTCAAAGTCATTCCCTCCAAAGAATAACCTGTGAATCTCTCTTTTTTAATGTTATTTTCACAAAGTAAGAAAATACCTTATCATTTAAATCCTATGAAGTTTCCATTCTTATTTAAATGATAGATTATTTTCATACTTTGTAAAAATAACGTTCATAACAATAATAATATGTAAAATAATAAAAAGACTATATGTAATAGTATTTTTTAAGATATTTCAATATTTTTGTTTTATTCAAATATCACTTTTATTTTGATACTTGATATTGATACAAACCTATAATATTTTCATTTTCATTTATATTTGGATCATTTGAAGTACACATATATTTCTTAATTAATATTCTTGTTGCACAAACACCATAATTCACTAAATGACTTACGCATTGACTTTAAATAGACCCTAAAACATTTCTAATTGACCTTCAAAAAATAGAAAGGAAGTTTTGAACTTGTGACCTCTTTTTTATGAGTACAAGCTCTCCACCATTAGATCAAACTAGACATTGATAATTTTGAGTTGTGAGATGTGTATTTCAATAGAAGTATGTAGTTTCCGAGAAAGAGAGACGCTTGGGCAAAAAGCTTTAGTCACTGAAAATTATAGCTTAATTAGTGTTTTTTAAGTGCTCCTGCTCTTTTATTGCATTTCTTTTGTAATATAAATCATGTTGTATGTGTTCATTTTTTTAATATAAATCAAACAAATGCTTGAGAATTATAGCTTAATTAGTGTTTTTTAAGTGCTTTGGCTTAAAATTACATTTATTTTGTAGTATAAATCATGAAAAGTGCAATGAATGGCCTAGTTTTTGTCTTTTCAGGTTGTTGTCTTTACAAACATAATCTTTGGGAAAGCTATTGAATTTTTGTCTATAGCCTATTATAGAGATCTTATTTTGGCACAATCAAGGAGAAAGTGGGCAACAATTTTGAGACAAATTGTGCATATTCTATTATCCTAGAAAGAAAAATCTTATGAAGAAGATAATTGGGCTCCATCACTAGAGAGAGAGAGAGTCTAATAAAATCCCCCTCTATTATATTGTGATAGATTCCATACCCTAATATAAAGCTCTTATTTTGGCACAATCAAGGAGAAAGTGGGCAACATTTTTGACACAAATTGTGCATATTCTATAATCCTAGAAAGCAAGATCTTATGAGGAAGATAATCGGGCTCCATTACAAATAGGTTCATGTTGCCTTATACATTTTAAATTAGTACTGATACAAATTATTTGATGATAAAAATGGACCATTTTTTATAGTAAGATGAAATATTCTATTATAACTAAACAACTCTCACCTAATGTTTTTAATGTATAAATAAATTTTAAATCAAAACTCATTACCCTAAACTGCATATACATTATTTCACTTTAATATACATTTTAAATTCTTAATAAAATACCTTATACCAACTAACTATAATTATTATATAAATTGATATATTAGAATAGAATCATATTTTTATTTATTATATGCTTATTTAACTTTTAACATTTTATGAAAAAAAATGAGACAAAAAAATAATTTTACTTCAATATTTTTAATATATAATAAAACTATTTTTGTTAAAGTGAAAGAAAAATTGAAAATAATAAATTAATTTTATGTGAATATTCCTAA
This sequence comes from Chamaecyparis obtusa, assembly GCA_027943335.1. NCBI lineage: Eukaryota > Viridiplantae > Streptophyta > Pinopsida > Cupressales > Cupressaceae > Chamaecyparis > Chamaecyparis obtusa. The sequence continues at coordinate 128,418 of BSBK01007847.1, forward strand.
TAGATAGTAAGACTTAAGTTTTTAAATAAGTAAAATAAAATTTGAAGATAATATTTTTTTTATTTGAATATTTTTAATATATGATAAATGTTATTTTTTAAAAAATAAAAGAAAATTGTAAAATAATAATATAGTGTGTTTTTTTATTAAATACAAGTATTTAGAAAATTATATCAATATATAAATAATTTGATAAAATGTTTTTTTCTAATGATAATACAAAATATTATAGTCATTTATTTAGTCATTTTATTTGTCTGACCAAGTGTTTAGTTCTGATTTTACCTAATGACCAAATTAGTCATTTATTTAGTCACTTATACTTGTGAATTACAAAAGAAATAGTAGAATTTGATCATTTTTAGTTACATGACTACAAGTTATAGTCTTGTGACTAAAACTTTTAGTCAGATAGTCATTTATTTTCTAAATTCTACTAGTGTAAGGTTGGGTTATAACACAAGGATCAACTGTCATAGAAGTACGCAAGGCAAAGAAAACACATTAACCCTAACCCAGTGTATGGTTTCACAATAGATGAAGATAATCACACCATTGTCTCTCTCTCAAGGATAATATATCTATTCTAAGGATTACCTATTCCATCATGAAATACACTTGAATTGTCAACCCAGGAACGTAGGACTTGAAATGGGTCAGCACAGTTTGTGCACTAAGTTCCTTTAGGAGTCATAACACCTATGTTGCAGGAAAGTAAAATGCATTGGAAGAATCTATACTGCTGCTACAAAATAGTAAACACACCTTGGCTAACAACAGATAATTGCAGAAAGCTTAAAAATGAACCTAAACTAATTAACAACTCAGAACATCCACTATGATCATTTTCTGCAAGTGCTGTAGGAAATTTCACAGTAATAATGTTGCAGGAAACTGTTCCTTCAGACAAACAAAATACACCCTTGGTGGTGGTCTACAGGCCATGACTTGGCCAGCTAACTTTAAGGCCTTATTCATCTGTTGTTTCTGTTTCTCAAGCTGCTCCTTAAGGGATTCAATTTCCTCATCTTTATCAAATATTATTTTCTGAATTTGGTCTCATTCTTGTTTCCACAAGGTCTTTTGAAAAATGAAGTGATTGTATAAACCAAATAATACAGATTGAATTGTAGATGAAGGGAATTCTTGGGCCATAACTTTCTTCTTTTGTTCCTTAGCAACTTGCTGGAAATAATGGGTGTACCAGGAGGATCTATAAGGTATGATAGAAACATTAGAGTATACAGGGACTGGTGGAGAAGTAGGTTGAACACTTTTAGGGGCATTTTCTGTGACTACAACATGATTTGACTCACACATTTCTTGATCACCCTGTGGCATTTCACTGTCAGACTCATTTTCACATGTTTCCACATTTTGGGGTTCCAATTGTATAGGAGAGACATCTGGAATATTCTCGACCTACGATTCTGCATGAGGTTTTAACATTGAAACATTTAGGTTTTTAGGGGAAACTGAGGATACTTGACCTCGCATGCGAGGGCTTCGACGTACAGGAACCTCATTAACCTCTATTGCTTTGTGGGTCCATTTTGGTTTAGATGGTGCTGGGATAGATACTAGAGGAATAGTTACTGCAGGAGTAGACCTTTTTCTCTTTGCCACTTGAATAGAAGGGTTTTGGGCTTTCCTTTTAAAATTAGGGCTCTCTTCATCAACCTTATATTTGCCTTTGTCTCTAGAAGAGATAGGTATATCACCCTCTAAATTAAGCCCAACAAATTTATCAGTAGGGGGTAATGTTGGTTCTTTCTCCATTTTAGCTAGATTTTGACTAGGCCCCGCAATCTCTTCCTCATTCCCTAAATTTTGCGGGACAAGGTTGGCTTGAGGCTACAAGGTTTTAAATTCAACAAATTCTGCCCACGATACAGGGGAGGATTCCCTAAGAGATCTTTCAACTAAAAGTTTAACTAGGGCATGATGAGAAATAGAATTTTCATTTCCTTTTTGAGTTTTTTCAGAACTAATACACAATATATTGTAAAGCAAATTGGGGATATTAACTTGAATGTTATGCCTTACACAACTAAGCAACTTAAAATGATGAGCGTGCAGGTTTGAAAATCTACCTTCGCAGGTCAAGTACCTAATGATATGGTTCGCCAATTCTAGATATGGTGCTGGAAGAGAGAGTCTCTTACACCCTTGCTTTGAGATTTCTAGCGGAGGGTCACCTGGCCAAGAAAATTCTGCCCGAGATGACCTGGCATCATGTTCATTTGGATAATGCTCTCCATTAATTGGTAGTCCTTTGACTTTTGCTATCCACTCCTTAGTAGCAACCAATGTTAATCCCCATACTGTGGCTTCTCCCTCATTGAACGTCCTCATTAACTCCATTGCTACTTCTTCATTGAACTCTGTTAACAGCAGGAAGTAGCCAAGCCATCCACAAGCGTTGAATCTTCAGACCGCTTCCACGTCTGCTAGTAGAATACCATGGACAACCGGCTCATGTCTCTGCAATTATCCTCCCATCTTCAAAATGCCTAGTTTTAAATTTCTCTATTCTCACCACCCTGATAATTTTTACCCCCTTAACACTGTGCAAATACCTTCTTCTCATAATTCAAATTGATCTTTCTGAGAAATGCCAATACCACATTCTCTTAACATGGCTCTGTTATGTTTGGCATGTAAAATAATGATGCTATTAATTATGAAGGACATCAAGGTTTTAACTGGAAGTGTTCTCGTATAAATCATAGTCCTTTTAAGTCATGTCAAACTCAGGAAATCTTTCCCAAAATCGGAATGAAAAGGTATGACAAATACAATAAAGATTTTAAAATTAAAAACAGACCGCAGCCAAAGTACAACATATAACATGGACATGACTAGGGTGATGTGGAGATGACACTTGGAAATTAATACACTTTCCCTTCCCCCCATGAAATTTGGACAAGTGTCCACACTTAAAAAAAATTTCGCACAGGAATGGAAAACTGGCTTAAGGCTTATACAATATATTTAATGTAGTATTTAGATATAATTATCGAAACCTATGCACTAAAAATGAGTAAAAAGTAAAAATGTTGTACCTAAAAATTTTAGATCGTACATCTTCATGCAAGTTGATGAGTTGGTGAAGTCTGGTAACTGCAGAAAAGGTGTTGACAACATGTTTTATTGAAAGCAGTAAAAACAAAATTTGTGGGTGACATGGAGTGTGAGTGGATGGTAGACAAAGAAATGAGATGAGTTGATAAGAAGAAAATGAAAAATGAATTAAAGAACAGACCTCAGATGGAATGAGGTTTTATTATGGGTGCTCATTGAAGGCTTGTTATGGTACGGCTGCAGGAAGAAGGCTTGCACCCTCTGCTGCAGGAACTGTGTCCGTAGGAGCTGGTAAATTTCTTGGTTGGAACTGTTGCAGGAACTCATCCTTGGTCTGTGGTTTATGATAGAGGCGCAATCGGTGGCCATTTACAAGTAGTTTGAACTAGACTGGATCAATGGTTGTCAGATGGACTCCTCCATTGTCGAATACATATTGAATTTTGTAAGGCCCTAGCCACCGAGTCTACAATTTTCCTAGAATCTCCTTGAATTGAGAATCATATAAAAGAGCCCAATCTCCCACTTGGAAGTGTTTATTCATGATATGTGCATCATGCCACTTCTTCCATTGTTTCTGAATGATCTCTGTTCTTTCCAAAGCTATCTTTCTCATTTCATCCAATGTGTTCAAGTGGAGAAATCTCTCTTCTTGTGTTGCAGGAAGGCTGATGTTCAATTCTAGAGCAGTGCACAATGTTTTATGTTCAAATTCAATGGGCAACATTGTTGCTTTGCCATACACAAGTTCAAATAGGGTGAATCTAGTTGTTGTCTTCCATGTAGTTTGGTAAGCCCAGATGGCTTCAGTTAACCTGCTGCTCCAATCCCTCTTATGTATTTGCACTATCTTGGTCAGAATGGCCTCAATTTCTCTGTTGGTGACCTCTGCTTGCCCATTTTCCTGAGGGTGATAAGGGCTGGATTTCCGGTGCCTTATGTTGTATTCTTTCATAAGTTCAGTGATCAAATTTGATGTGAGCTGGGCTCATTGATCTGTTACAAGTTCTCTAAGAACTCCGTAGCGTGTGAATATTTCTTCATATAAGAATTTAGCTACTTTCTCATCTCTTGCATTTTTCATTGCCCTGACTTCCACCTATTTTGTTAAATAATCTGTACATACCAAGATGTAGGATTTTCCATTTGATGGTGGGTCAATTGGCCCTATGAATTCTATACCCCACTTGTCAAAGGGTGTTACAACAACCTATGGATTGAGTGGCATCTCATCTGATCTGGTTGGCCAGCCCATTCTCTGGCATTTGTCACACTTGGTTGTATAATTTGTTGCATCCTTATGTAATGTTGGCCAATTATATCTAGTTGTAAGTATCTTTAATGCTGTTCATTTTCCTGCAAAATGGCCTCCACATGGTTCATCATGAAAAGCATGTAGTATGTCATATATTTCATCTTCCCTGACACATCTCCTCATGATATGATCTGGTCCAATATAGAAGAGATTGTTATCTATCCATGAATAATGAAAACTTTTCTCTACAAGCTTCTTCCTGTCTTTTTGGGAGAAGTGTGGGGGCATTTTATTTGCAGCAAGATAGTTTTCTATATCTCCATACCATGGTGTATGGGTTGCTATGTGGAACAAATGCTCATCTGGAAATGTATCTTCAATTGGATTTGGATCTTCATCAACAAGTTGCAGTCTAGACAAATAGTCAACAACTACATTGGCCTTGCCTAGCTTATCAACAATGGTTATATCAAACTCTTGCAATAACAAGAGCCATCTTGCCAATCTTCTAGTTACAGCAGGTTTGTTCATCAAGTACTTTATGGCTGAGTGGTCTGTATGAACAAAAATAGGATAGCCAATTACATAATGTCAGAATTTGTTCAATGCATAAACTACAGCTAAAAGTTCCTTCTCAGTTACTATGTAGTTTAGTTCAAGGCCATGGAGGCTTTTACTAATATAATAGATTGCATTTTCAAGGTTAGCAGGCTTTTGTCATAATACAACACCTACAACATAGTCTGATGCATCAGTATGGATATGAAATGGAATAAACCAATCTGGTCCCTTAAGAACTGGTGCTGTGGTGAGGAGTTTCTTAAGCTGCAGGAAGGATTCATTACATGCTGGTGTCCAAATGAATTCAGCTTCTTTAGTCAGCAGTGTATACAAAGGACTAGCTATTTGACTGAAATTTTGAATGAAACGCTTATAATAGCAAGCATGACGTAAAAAAGATCTTACATCCTTTGGTTTAGTAGGTGTGGGCAATGTTAGAATTACCTCTATCTTGGCTAGGTCCAATTGTATCCTTGTGGCTGATATAAAATGACCAAGCACCACCCCTTCCTGCATAAGCATGAAACATTTCTCACTATTAAGTGATATATTATGTTCTTTGCATCGGTCAAGAACCTTTTCTAGATTCATCAATGCCTCCTCAAACGTCACTCCAAATGTTGTAAAATCATCCATATATATTTCCATACAGTCATGTGATATGTCAGCAAAAATACTAATTACAACTCTTTGAAATGTTGCTGGAGCATTACACAGGCCAAATGGCAACATAGAGTATGAAAAAGTACCCCATGGGCATGTAAATGTAGTCTTATCCTGATCCTCTGGAGCTATACTTATCTAATTATAACCACTGTATCCATCAAGAAAAGAAAAATATTTCTTACCAGCCAGAGTATCCAGAACTTGATCAATAAATGGTAAAGGAAAATTATCCTTCTTTGTTGCCTTATTCAATTCTCTGTAATCTACACAAATCCACCATTTCCCTCCCTTTTTAGGTACTATAACCAGAGGTGAGACCCATCGACTATCAAATATAGGGTATATAAAACTAGCATCAAGCAATTTTTGTAGTTCAGTTTTAACTATTTCCCTGAGTGCTGGATTAATCCGCCTCTGGGGTTGACGGAGTGGCAGGCACCCTTCATTGATATATATTCTATGAGTGCATAATGTGGGGCTTAACCCTTTCATATCTCTATAGTCCCATGCAAAAGCCTTTTCAAGTTTTTGAAGAAGCTTTGTTAACTGTTTCAACTGTTTGGGAGGCAGTTTGTTATTGACATGGAGATTATGACCTTTTGACAACTCAACAGTAGCTGTGAGATTAACCATAGCAGCTTCAGAGATGGGACTTGTATCTAGTTCACATGGTAAAAGCTGATGGATAATGTCTGGCTCCTTAGGTAGAAAATAATTCTCAGTATATTCCTCATATGTAGTTAGTTCCAACACAGAGCTATCAGATACATCCTTTTCTACCACACAAGTATTATTAAGAATACTCTGAATTACTAAATCCTCCTCCTGCAGCTTTAGAAAAGACTGTTTATGTAACATCATATGTTGTACTACAGAGTTTAACTCTTCCTCTCCATCCCCTAAATATGGCCATACAGGTGTGCTTAAATCTAGTTGGGGTTGTGCTGGAGGATACAAGACAAATTTCTTTGCTACCTGTCCATCCAATATGGTCATACTCCTTGACCTACAACTTATATTTGCAACAACTGTAGCTAACCATGGTCATCCTAAAATGACAGGGTAACCGGTTAAGTTGACTTTTGGAGATAGAATCATAAAATTTGCAGGGTACTCTAGAGAATCTAGGGCTACTACTATGTCCTCTATCATCCCATCAGGAGTGATAGTAGAACTATCGGTAAGTTACAGAATTGTTGGGGTAGCCCATAATCCTTCTATGTTCAGCTTTTTCATAGTATCCTTGGTCATTACATTTATAGCAGCACCAAGATCAATCAAGGCATTTTTAACTGACTGACCATTTATAATCACATTCACAACTGGACTTTCGAGATCTGAATATTTAGGAATAAACAATTTCCCTAACATGATGTTAGCCAATTGTCCTATAACATGGACTATGGTTGGGTCCTTTTTCTTCCTCCCGGGCTTTTTGAGATAGGCTTCTCTGATAGCTTTTCCATAAATAGGAACATCCTTAATAGCTTGGAACAAAGGAATCTGGACATGCATGTTCTTCAACTAGTCAATCATGTCAAAGGATTGTTCCTTTGTTTGTGCAGGTTTACTTTGTATGAGCTTTTGTGGAAAAGGAGGTTCAACTGCTGTTTGATTTTGAGCTGAACTAGTTACATTGGTTGGGTCAACTGTTTGCGATAGAGAAGTTGCTGGTGCTGATGTTGCGGGAGGATCTGGTATTTCAGTTATAAGAGGTGGTTCAGGTGCTGGTAGGGTTGTACCAAATCTCAAATGTATATCTGCGACACTTAGAGCATAAGCAGGATACTATTGAGCATCAGCAACATACATTGGTTGTTGTGGCTACTGGTTATTTGGATTTGGCTGAGGTTGTGCAGGAAACTGAGTCTATTTTTGAGGTCCAAAACTTGCAAGTGGTGGCATTAGTGCAGGTATATTTTCTGGAGGTGGTAAAGGTTGGTATCTAGTATTGTTAGACCATTACTGAGGTCCTCTCCATTGGTTTGTAGACTGCCAATTCCCTTGGGGTGGTTGCCATTGGTTTGGGAACTATGGCCATTAAAGTTGTTGTGGAGGATACCATTGACTTTGTGGATTATTTTTCCAAGCATTGTTCCAATTAGGTTGATTATATTGTGGAGGACCTTGGACACTACGGTTTGGCCATTGATTACTATATGGATTTGAATTTTGTAAAGGGTCTTGAGGCATACCTTGACGTGGGGCCCATGGCTGACATTGAGCAATGAAGAATACTTGCTCGTCTTCTCCTTCTATCTTTAGGTACTCAGTTGGAAGATGATGGTTTTCAACATTAGCGACCAATTTGCAGTGACAATCTTTCTTCTGTTTCTGGCAGTGTGGACAGTACTCAGCTAACTGCACCTTGGCCTCTACATGTTTCTTCTTAGCAGCCATTGTATCCAAATGTGTGGCGACATCATTGATGATGTCTTTCTTGAAATCAGACAACAAATTTGAAATTTCCATCTTTGAAATACCAGAGCCACTTCCCTTGGTTATTGCTGAGCGAAATCCCCTTCCTTTCTTTACTATTGACCTAGAGTAGTTCTGGCAAATCTTCTGAAGGTCATCCCATGAAGATTGAGATATGTCTCCTCCTACCATTAGATCCAATGCTTCAAGACATTTCTCATTTACTCCTCTGAGAAAAATCAGCTTCTGGGACTCCTCCTGCAAGGTATGTTGTGGGTTCTGTTGTAAGTTGAACAGGAAGCGAGATATATAATCTTATAATGTTTCATCTTCCTATTGTGACATTCTAAAAATGTCATCACCTTTTGAATCATTTCCCCTGCAATATTCCTTATACTTCCTAAGAAACAGGCCTCTCATATCATCCCAATTTGCTACTGCATTTTCCCCCAAGCCCATAAACCATTTTAAAGCTGACTCTTTTAGTGTGGCTGGGAATAATTTTAGCTTGTGACTGTCATTATTATAGTCAAAGCTCCGACACAGGATATCAAATTCGAACAAAAAAGTATCAGGATCCTCTATGACGAGACCATAAAACTTCGGTAATGCTGATGCAGGTATATTTTTTAGATTGGGATTATTGATGAGACTTGGTATTGGAAATGGAAATGTGGGAGCAGCCATAGCTGGAGGTATGGGATATTGAAACTATGGCTGGAAGTTGGTAATTGTTGGGGGATTCTGGACAACAGGCGGTCCTGAAGTGGGGTTAGTATGGAAGCTAGCCAATATTTCTTCAAATGGACAGAGGTCAAATTTTTTCTGGATGTCTTCTTCTACTGAAGATGATGATGCAGTAAACTCTGGGCTTGCGTCAAGAAATGGCAGTTCGGGTTCTTCAAATTCTTCTTTTGGTTTTACAGGCTCCTTAGGAAGGAATCTACCATGGACATCTCTCCTTCTTCGATGCATGCAAGAAATTGGTGACTTGTTAATCAAGCCCACAACTTTGCAGTTCCTAGCTAACAAACTAATCTGAAAATAAATGACTCATGAAGGTTCCTAGCTTGACACCATCCCCGGCAGCGGTGCCAAAAATGTACGGTTTCACAATAGATGAAGATAATCACGCCATTGTCTCTCTCTCAAGGATAATATATCTATTCTAAAGATTACCTATTCCATCATGAAATACACTTGAATTGTCAACCCAGGGACGTAGGACTTGAAATGGGTCAGCACAGTTTGTGCACTAAGTTCCTTTAGGAGTCATAACACCTATGTTGCAGGAAAGTAAAATGCATTGGAAGAATCTATACTACTGCTACAAAATAGTAAACACACCTTGGCTAATAACAGATAATTGCAGAAAGCTTAAAAATGAACCTAAACTAATTAACAACTCAGAACATCCACTATGATCATTTTCTGCAAGTGCTGCAGGAACTTTCACAGTAATAATGTTGCAGGACTAATATAGTAAATCTATATGAAAACAGGAAACTACAAGAAATGAATCTATTCTACCTAAATCTATTCCACCTCCCAAGTGGGCCCCCTTGGTTGGCTTCAATTAACTATGAACACAACAAGTACTCAAAATCTCTCTTCCATTAAAATCCTTCTTTGATTACATAAAAATTGAATAATTCATGAAGAACAGAAAAGAGTAACTTCTAAATCTAAATCAGCATTATCTATTTTCTCATTAGCTTACTAAGACGATCCAAATCTACTATATAGAGGATTGGATGCTTATTAAAAACATAACATAAAAAGCCTTGAACAAACATCGCTAGAAAAGAAGGCGGAAGATCAACCATGACATAGTACATTTACTACCAAGCAACAGAATAACAACTTGCAAGAAATATAGCAAGTTGTATCCCCTATATTCTTTGGAACAACAACTCCTTTGCAGGTGCAGCTTATCCAACAGAACTGAAATGCGCTTTCTTTGCCATGACCGGTCTCCATTATCCTCCTCCTTAAATGCAGTAATCATCACTCTTTGCGTCGCTCCTCATTCTCTTGAAAAGTTAGCAACATGCGGAACACATATGCAAGATAACATTCCTACTTTTACTCATATATTATAACATAGCTTAAAATAATTATATGAAATACTGCATTCTATGTATAATATTAAGCAAAACATGTCATACACACTACCCATAGGTTTAGTAGGTTCTAGTTGTCTTTGGCATAAGTTCACAAGATATTTACTACAAGTGTTTAGAAATGTTTTGTCAAAGCACAAAGAGTGTGTCCAAACTATGAAATCTATATCAAAATTAAGACATTAATATGCCTCATCAGCCAGCCTCTGGTAACAATCATAACATGATGACATACAAAATTCCCTCCTACCCAAAACATAGAAGGAAAAACATGCAAAAGAATTTAATAATAATAAAATAATGTGTAAAGTTTCATTACATAAATTTATCTATTAAATAATCACTAAACGATTTATAATTACAATTGTCGAATTAAACTCTAACATAAAATAAATCAATTTATAATGTTTTAAATTGATTCCCAATTTTTAAAAAAATTACTAACACAATATAATTTACATCATAACAAAATAAATCTGTTTTTAACTAATTAACAACAATAGCCTAATAATATTAAAACATCATTTAATATTATAAATCGATGAATATTAATAATAAAAAATTATCAATTATTATTATTATTATGATTAATAATACTAAACAATAATTAATCTTTTAAATAATAATAAAAAAATCTAATATATTAATTACCATATTTGTTTATATATATATTTAAAAATTTAAAATAATTATCATGCAATTTAATTGGGGGGGGGGGGCATTATCCCACCCCCGGTTGTCGCACAACAACATGCTACCCTACAAGAGCTAAGGCTATCACAGGCAACAAAGGGCTGCCACCGACAACCTAGTTGTCGTCGGTAGCACTAGCTATTGCGACAACCTTAAAGGCTATCGGGGGGTTAGGGGGAGGAACCCCCACCCCCACCACACACACACACACACACATATATTTTAATTTATTTATTTTATTTTTGATAGACAATTTCGTCTGTACCCTTTTTCCAGTAAGTTTTTTTTTAAAGAAGACTTTCAACAACATGCATAAATTTTATTTTTTTATACAAACAAATAATTAATTATTTGAGAACCTGATTCCACCATTTAATTTAAATTGGGTTTTCACAATCAATTATTTGATGATTTCAATTTCTATTGATCTCTTGAGCATTCTGTTTAATAATTGCTTCAAACCCTTATTAGATCTAAATTTCATATTTTTCCTAAAACGATATCCTCTAGGTTTTCACCTTAATCAACCTAGGGTTTAGTAGAATATAATTTTATTTTATTTTCTCACAAAATTTAACAACGAAGAAATCACATATGAACAATTATTTGTATAATATTTTAATAATTTTATCAATTCAAACCCTAAGGCTTTTCTATCATAAATCTTTCAAACCCTAGTTGAATTAAGACAAAAAATTTAATTATGGGAATTCATTCAAGCACCAAATTTCATAAAACTAATTCTAGAAATTCAAACATGAAAGGAAAATCACAAAATAGCCATAACACCTAGATCCAACAAGCACGGAGAAAACAATCTTTCTGAATATCATAATTAAAACTACGAGGGTTTTCAAACCCTACCTCAAACCACCAATCAAAGAAATATGGTGAAGACCAGAAAGGTAAAACAATCCAAGCTTTCACAAAACAATCCTTCAATTCAATTCCTTCAACCAAATCTGCAACCCTGTGTGTTGAAAATAATGGCCAAGCATTTCCAATATAGGAATTCAAACTCAACCATGCAATTTTGGAACTCAACTCAACTCTACAACTTTGTTTCCATCAACTCCCTTTTCCACATAATTTACTCAATTCTAATTTTCAACTCAAGTATTTTTGCATCCCTTGTTTTTGTCAATTCGCTTAACTCCTAATTACTTTATTCTTTTATTTATTAATTCTAATTAATTTGTACAACTAAATTCCATATTAATTAAAATAATATTATTTTAATCATAATATTATTTTCCCATATTATAATTTATTTTCAATTAATAAATTACCTTCTATTTGAAAATTTGAATTTGATAATTAATTAAATCTTTAAAGGAGTGTATTTCATTAATTAAATACTTTTATTTCCACAAATAGGCTTTTAATTAAATCTTTAAATTTACTAAATGTATTAAATTAATTTCTATTAATTAAATACTTTCACATTTAATTATCTATATTTAGTAAGATCTAATTTATTTAAACCACATAATCAATCTAAATAAATTACTTAATCATAACAAACATATCAACCAACCACAGACCAATTGAAACTAATAAAACCATAACCATGCTCAAGGGAAGGGCTATGAACTCACGTCACCTGGATGAATTATATTAGAAACTTGTCCACTATTTCAGGACAATAAAATGGCTTAGGTTGGGATTTGGATCTGAACATTATCTCCCTTCTCTTACCATTGAGACTTGCGATAGGGCACACTCATCCTAATAATTCAGGGAAGTCGATGTCCGATGCCTACAAACCTACATAAAAGATAAGCATGTTTATATATACACACACACATATATATGTATACATACATACATACATACATATATATATATATGTGTGTGTGTGTGTGTGTGTGTGTGTGTGTGTATACATACATACATACATATATATATATGTATATATATATATGTGTGTGTGTGTGTGTGTGTGTGTGTGTGTGTGTGTGTGTGTATTATAACAAACAAGCAATGACAAGGATCGAGACATCATGTGGATCCCGCAAGCAGGTAACTATGACTCTGTCCCTCAACCATATCAAACACGTCAAACAAAAAGTAAAAGCATACATGATAGCCATACACATGCGAGTATGAGGTAAGTAAAATCATAAACATAAACATCATTTTAAACATATAAATACTCATCATCAAAGTAATTGACATCATCTAACTACAAATATATAATATCCCATAGTTATCTAATATCAAATCACCATGTAATGTTATACATCCAAAACCACATAATAAACTGAAATAATCAACGCGCACATAAAAGTGGCCTAAAAGAGTCTGACAATATAAAACTGAAAAGTAAACTTGATGTAAGATAAACTCCAAGGCTTAGATTTCTACTCCCTCCGAGAGACTTCTCTTGTCTCCTAGAATCCTATCCTTCTATAGGATCTCCTAATAGGCTTAGGTCATTAACTAAGGCCTATTCACACTCTATAACAAGAGTCACACCTTGAAAACTTCACCTTGGATGATCCACACCTTGATTTTGTTTCACTTTCCCGATCTCACTTAAAAGGATCTAAGTGCCAAATCCACTAAAACATCACAAATTTCAAACTTCATTGTGGGGACCTTCTTCACATTTAATTCATTCATATTCCATCCCATTTGACTGATTTGGGAAGGATCTTGCTTCATAGTTTCATCGGATTCACAACTTCACCAAAAGAGACCTTAAAATTAGGCCTATTTCTAGTAGCCTTTTTTATGGCTTTTGTCCTTTCTCAACCAAAATCTCCAAACAACCTGCAAAATAAACTTTAGATATGGATACCTTTTTGGCTTAACTTAAATATTCTAGAGGTCATAGGTTCTGACACCCTCCATACACCTCCTTCCTAATATCAAGGAGAAAAAGGGCTAAAAGGCCTAGTTTCTAGGATAGACTGGTTATGACTGATGAACTTGCTCAAAACCTATCCTAATGGATTGGTATGACCTCCAAATTCTTAGGATGGTTAACTAATATGAAAACCTTCTAGAAAAATCCTTGGGGACATACTGTACCTCCCATTCCCCACATGAAATCACTCAATTTCTCTCTGTCAAGCCTCTAACCGGGTCTACCTAGCTCGCCTAGGGCTTGACTATAAAATTAGCTCCCTTGCTCATGATGCTTCCTCCCTTTATATAAAATATATACAGAGGCCCCACTTGAAAATTCAACCACTTATTTTGAGCTTCCATGGTTGAATCTCACGTGGGAGCCATTTTTTCAAAATTTGTCACAGTGAGACCAGTGAATGGTCCTGAACTAAAACAATTTGATAACCTCACTAAAACCACTCAAAGTCCTAAACTTATCAAATGAAAAACTCTTAAAAATTCCTATAGAATACTAAAAAAATAGTAGATTTGACCATTCAATGCATGAGACCTGACTGTCAACACAAACTTGAAAGATATTCACTGTCACTGTAACAAAGCTCTCTATTCACAAACTCCAAAATATTACAATGCCTACAACTGCCTTGAGATTCAAGCCATTACTCGCATTAGGTGTCTCCTCCATCATTCTAGGGCCTTTTGGCTGAGCATAACCTCCTACAACCAAGGGAATCCAAGGTTATGCATGTTGATAGAGAGCGAGACCCATTAGACGCGCTATCGATTTCTCTAGTTTACAAAGCCCTGAGAATAGTAGGGCAATCGCAATTGAGGGCCTATTGTTTCTTTAGGCTTCCGATCACGGCGGCCATAGATATATAGGGCTTTCTGGTCTGGTTGGAAGGAGCAAAACTATGACCATTATAGCATCTTAAAAACCATTAGCCATTCTTAGGCCTAAGACACATTAATGACTCAATCTCCCTAACTCCTAACATTAAGAAATTAAAATAGCAACTAGCAAAGGCTATTTGTGTGACCTTAGTCCTAGTGACTAATTCACCTAGCCAACATTGAACAAGACCTTCTAAGGTCCTCAAACAAACTATACTAACTCCTTGACTTGGCTAGAGTCAAGTACAAGCTAGAATCAACTATCCAATGGAGGTTAGCCTAGGAGCTCCTGCACCATCCTCCCCAAAATAAGAAATTCAATCCACCCTTGGATTGATGAGGCTAGGATCAATTCCCATCCTTTTGAACTCTGATTCTTTGACCCAAATGGCATCAACAACATTCTGTCCATACCTTTGAATGAGGTGCTCTTTATACTCTTTGTGTCTAGTCTTCTTGTAGGTCCTAGTGTCTAGTACCCTGTCTGGTCCTGTACCTGCAGCAGTAGGAAGATGTAAGTCTTCCACATCTTTGATCACCTCATGTATGGTCTGATCACTGTCTTGTTGTGGTCCCTTGTAATGGACAAGGTCTGAAACATTGAAGATATTGGACAATCCACTGTCCTTCGACAGGTCTATCTTGAAGGCATTGTCACCATACTTTTCCAATATAGGATAGGGTCCTATCCTCCTCATTTGCAGCTTATGAGGTACTCCTTTTGTCAATCTAGATTTTTTTAAGTGTACCATGACAAGATCACCAACTTTGAACTCCACTATCCTTCTACTTTCATCCACCTTGGCTTTGTGCTTGTTGGTGTTGTCCACTAGTGTCTTCCTTACTATTTCATGAACTTCTTGCATAGCAAATGCAAAGTCATCAGCATATGAACTTTCCTTGACTCCATCTTTCAAGTTCCTCAATTCATAGACACCTCTGGGATGTAGGCCATATACAATTTCAAATGGACTCTTCCCGGTTGATCTATTTATGGTGTCATTATAGGAATATTTAGATTGCCCAATTAACTGATCTCATTGCTGACCATACTCCTTAGTTAGGCATCTTAGAAGGTTTCCAAGGCTCCTATTGACAACCTCAGATTGACCATCGGTTCGGGGATGGTAGGCTGACCCAAAAGATAAGTTAGTGCCCAATCTTTGCCAAAGAGTCTTCCAAAAATGACTCATAAATTTTGTGTCTCTGTCTGATACAATGCTGATAGGTAGTCCATGTATTCTTACTATCTCTTTAAAGAATAGAGATGCTATTTGACTTGCATCATTTGTAGTCTTGCATGGCACAAAGTGAGCCATCTTACTAAACCTATCAACAACAACATAAACATTGTCCATCCCTTGTCTTGTCTTGGGTAGTCCAACTACAAAATCCATGCTTAACCATTCCCATGGCCTAGTAGGAATTGGTAGAGGTTGGTAAAGACCAGCATTTGTTGAAGTGCCCTTGGCCTTTTGACATACTACACAACTCTCCACATACTTCCTAACATCTAGATTCATCCTTGGCCAATAGTAGAACCTTGAAACAAGGTCTTGAGTCTTAGTGATCCCAAAGTGACCACTCAAAGCACCATTATGCTTTTCTTGAATCAAATTCTCTCTAATGGAGCCTCTAGGAACACACAATTGATTCCCTTTGAACAAGAGATCACTTTGCAAAGTATAATCAGCATATTTACTATGAAAATGATTCTTGTATTCAGCACATACCTTGTAGATGTCAGCAAAGTCCTCATCTTTTGCATATAGATCCTTGAAATGATCTATCCCCATGATTTTCAATTGAATTTCTTGGAGTGTGAGGGCTCTTCTTGACAATGCATCATCCACCTTGTTTAGTACACCCTTCTTGTGCTTGATATTGATGGTGTAGGCTTGCAGATACTCCACCCACTTCATGTGCTTGTGACTTAACTTCTCTTGTGAATTGAGGAAACTAAGTGCTTGATTGTCTGAATTTACAATGAACTCCTTGGGAAGCAAGTAGTGCCTCCACTTTCTTAGAGCTTGGACCAATGCATACATCTCTAAGTCATATGAGGAGTACTTCCTCTTAGCCTCACTTAACTTTTCAGAATGGAAAGCCCCCGGTCTGCCCTCTTGGCTTAGAACAACCCCATTTGCTACATTGCTAGCATCACATTCAATGGTGAATAGCTTCTCAAAGCTTGGCAGCACCAAAACAAGTTGGATAGCTATCCTCTCCTTCAACAACTCAAAGCTCTTGTTAGCATCTTCATTCCACACAAACTTGGTTTTCATTCCTCCTTTGATAGTATCTAACACAGGAGCACAAATTGCACTAAATTGTCTTATGAACTTCCTATAGTATTGTGCAAGACCATGAAAACTCCTTACCTCAGTTGCTGACCTTGGAGTAGGCCAATTCATGATAACCTCTACCTTGCTCTTATCCATTTTCAGATTGCCATGTGATAAGACAAACCCAAGGTACACTAATTTTGATTTAATGAGCTCACACTTCTCCAAGTTGATCATCAACTTCTCCTCATGCAGCTTCTTGAAGACAATATCAAGATGTTTCAAATGCTCACTCTTTGTCTTGCTAAAAAATAGTATATCATCTAGATATACAACTACAAACTTGCCTATGTAGTCCTTGAGTACTTCATTCATGAGCCTCATGAATGTAGAGGAGGCATTTGACAATCTAAATGGCATGACAAGCCATTCGTACAGCCTTTCATTGGTCTTGAAGGTTGTCTTCCACTCATCTCCTTCATGGATTCTTATTTGGTGATAGCCACTCTTCAAGTCTATCTTGCTATAATACCTTGCTTCGCCTAAATAGTCCATTAAGTCTTCAATCCTAGGGATAGGGAACCTATACCTTATGGTTATCCTATTGATAGCCCTTGAGTCAGTACATGAGCCTCATGAATGTAGAGGGAGCATTTGACAATCCAAATGGCATGACAAGCCATTCATACAACCCTTCATTGGTCTTGAAGGTTGTCTTCCACTCATCTCCTTCATGGATTCTTATTTGGTGATAGCCACTCTTCAAGTCTATCTTGCTATAATACCTTGCTTCACCTAAACAGTCCATTAAGTCTTCAATCCTAGGGATAGGGAACTTATACCTTATGGTTATCCTATTGATAGCCCTTGAGTCAGTACATAGCCCCCAAGTTCCTCCCTTCTTAGGTGCAAGTACGATGGGTACAACACATGGACTAATACTCTTTCTAATTAGGCCTTGGTCTAAGAGCTCTTGTATTTACCTTGTTATTTCCTCATTTTGTTGAGGGGTCATCTTATAGGATGCTTTGTTAGGTAGGGTAGCTCCTAGGATAAGGTCTATCCTATGACTTATGGCTCTTTGAGGGGGTAAGGCTGAAGGTTGACCATCACTTACAATGCCTTGGTAAGTCTGCAACATACCTTGAATCTCCTTTGGTAATTCAGCCTTCTTAGTCACCTTGTCTTCACCTCCTTCTCTTGGTTTCAACACCAATGCATACCATATGTCTTCACTCTCTTCCATGGTTTGTAGGAACTCTTTTTCACCTACCATAAGAACATTTGGACCTGCTGTATTTACTTCAACATCCTCCAACAATAACTGAATTTTGAAGGTTACATTGTCCTTCTTGAAAGAATAGGAATTCTTTCCTCCATCATGTATGGTTTGGCAGTCAAATTTCCATGGTCTACCTAGGAGTAAATGGCATGCATCCATAGGCAACACATCACACAAAACTTTTTCCTTGTACCTTCCAATGGAGAACTCCACCCATGCTTGTTCATTCACTAACACATGTTGACCCTTATTAAGCCAAGTGACCTTGTAAGGATTTGTATGGGATGTCCTTTTCAATTTGAGCTTGCTGACTGCTTCCTCTGACACTATGTTATCACTAGAGCCTGAATCAATGATGACTCTACATACTTTTCCCATTATCTTGCATTTGATTCTAAACAAAGATCTCCTTTGGCTTGGCCCCTCTTTCACCGGTTCCTTGATTAGAGTCCTCCTCATCATGAGGTTCTCTCATTCCTTTGAATTTAATGGAATCTCAGAATGCTTGTCTGTTACATTTGTGTCTTCATGAACAAGGTTAGATCTCTTATCACCTCCTTGTGATGAACCTCCTTTCTCAGGGCATCTATAGGAAGGGTGCCCCATTTGATTGCAATGGTAGCACTTCATATTGGCAAAATAATTGCCTCTTCCTCCTTGTGAAGAACCACCACTTCTTCCTCTAAAGCTAGAGTGAGAATTTCTTCCTCTACCACCTCTACTTGAACTTCCTTCTTGCTGCTCACTGAATTTTACCTCACCTTGAGCTCTTGAATCAGATTCTCTTCCACCATAGCCACCTCTTTGACCTTTGGTATCTTTGCCTTTGGAGCTTTCTTGCTTTCTCTTGCTCTTCTCCTCTATCTTCAAGGCCATTTGATAGCATTGCCTAATGGATTTGAAGTTCACTAGACTCATCTCCTCTTGAATACACCATTTGAGGCCATTCAAGTAACTTGCTAGCTTGATGCTCTCATCTTCAACTACCTTGGACCTCAAACACAATTTTTAAAACTCCTCAGTGTATGCTTGGACATCCAAATATTTTTGCCTAAGATTGTGTCTCCTTCTATGCATTTGGACTTCATAGTCATCAGGAAGGTATGTTTTCTTGACTTCGGATATCATACCCTTCCATGTCACAATAGGACCTTTTCCATCCTTGTCTCTCTCGGTTTGCACAAACTTCCACCAAGTAAGAGCTGAACCTCTTAATTTAGACTTGGCCACCATTACCTTTTGTGCCTCAGAGATACCATCACATTCAAAATGGTTCTCTATGTTATCAATCCAATCCACAACTAAATCTGGATCCATTTGTCCACTAAATAGTGGGACACCTTCCAAAGCCTTGCCACTCAATGCCTTCAATGCTTTTAAGAATGGCTCTTTAGGAAGAACAGGGTCAGGAGTTGGTGCTTCTTCTTCCAACTCTAATTCCTTCTCCTTTGCTTCAGCTTCTTCTTTAAGGTCAATCTTCTCTTTGACCTTATCAGCTTTGTCTTGGACTTCACCCAAGAGCTGCTCCATTTGAGCTAGTCTTTGCCTTAACAATTTGTTATCCTCTTCTTGTTCCTCAACCTTCTTTGCTAGTTCAGCATTAGTCACCATGGCTCTAATTGGTGTATTCTCTCCTACTGATTTAGAAGATTGAAGCAGTAACCACAAGCTTGATCAACCAAGCTCTGATACCAATATGATGTAAGATAAACTCCAAGGTTTAGATTTCTACTCCCTCCGAGAGACTTCTCTTGTCTCCTAGAATCCTATCCTTCTATAGGATCTCCTAATAGGCTTAGGTAATTAACCAAGGCCTATTCACACTCTATAACAAGAGTCACACCTTGAAAACTTCACCTTGGATGATCCACACCTTGATTTTGTTTCACTTTCCCAATCTCACTTAGAAGGATCTAAGTGCCAAATCCACTAAAACATCACAAATTTCAAACTTCATTGTGGGGACCTTCTTCACATTTAATTCATTCATATTCCATCCCATTTGACTGATTTGGGAAGGATCTTGCTTCATAGTTTCATCGGATTCACAACTTCACCAAAAGAGACCTTAAAATTAGGCCTATTTCTAGTAGCCTTTTTTTATGGCTTTTGTCCTTTCTCAACCAAAATCTCCAAACAACCTGCAAAATAAACTTTAGATATGGATACCCTTTTGGCTTAACTTAAATATTCTAGAGGTCTTAGGTTCAGACACCCTCCATACACCTCCTTCCTAATATCAAGGAGAAAAAGGGCTAAAAGGCCTAGTTTCTAGGATAGACTGGTTATGACTGATGAACTTGCTCAAAACCTATCCTAATGGATTGGTACGACCTCCAAATGCTTAGGATGGTTAACTAATATGAAAGCCTTCTAGAAAAATCCCTGGGGACGTACTGTACCTCCCATTCCCCACATGAAATCACTCAATTTCTCTATGTCAAGCCTCTAACCGGGTCTACCTAGCTCGCCTAGGGCTTGACTATAAAATTAGTTCCCTTTCTCATGATGCTTCCTCCCTTTATATACAATATATACAGAGGCCCCACTTGAAGATTCAACCACTTATTTTCAGCTTCCATGGTTGAATCTCACGTGGGAGCCATTTTTTCAAAATTTGTCACAGTGAGACCAGTGAATGGTCCTAAACTAAAACAATTTGATAACCTCACTAAAACCACTCAAAGTCCTAAACTTATCAAATGAAAAACTCTTAAAACTTCCTATAGAATACTAAAACAATAGTAGATTTGACCATTCAATGCATGAGACCCGACTGTCAACACAAACTTGAAAGATATTCACTATCACTGTAACAGAGCTCTCTATTCACAAACTCCAAAATGTTATAATGCCTACAACTGCCTTGAGATTTGAGCCATTACTTGCATTAGGTGTCTCCTCCATCATTCTAGGGCTTGTTGGCCGAGCATAACCTCCTACAACCAAGGGAATCCAAGGTTATCCATGTTGCATGCAACATTTGCAATAACTGCAAATGTTGTCATGACAACATTTTTACAACATTTGGCAAAATAGATAGATGCCTTAATCCTATATTCTAGGATTCTTATCCTCCTATCTTTCGAGGATCCAAGGTCATTCATGACCATTATAGCATCTTAACAACCATTAACCATTCTTAGGCCTAAGACACATTAATGACTCAATCTCCCTAACTCCTAACATTAAGAAATTAAAATAGCAACTAACAAAGACTATTTGTGTGACCTTAGTCCTAGTGACTAATTCACCTAGCCAACATTGAACAAGACCTTCTAAGGTCCTCAAACAAACTATACTAACTCCTTGACTTGGCTAGAGTCAAGTACAAGCCAGAATTAACTATCCAATGGAGGTTAGCCTAGGTGCTCCTGCACCAAAACTATGGGTGGGCACTACAATTTGTAATATCCATTCTAAACCTTGGAATGTGTTGAGCTACGAATTTAAATTTCCTCCAACACATTGGAGGGCATACTCAATTCTTAGAGAGACTTACAGAAACATACGTTTCCTCGTTTACATTGCTACTAAAATTCCTTTTTAGAAAGTCTTACCTAGATTGAAGGAACTAAATTATCAAACTTGGAACCTAAACTTATCTACAGATCTTTGCTCTCATCCCAAGACCTCACTAAAGTAATAAATGATTGGTAAGAGTCTTAATTGTTTTAGTAAGATTATGTAAAAAACTTTCAAGGTATAATGGAACAATGTGTTAGAGCCCAAAGTGGCTTGTTTTAAATGGTCTTTCATGATTCAAACACTTCCCCTTGTTATATCTTCCTCTATGTTTACTCTTTGTAATTAATCAGGGACAATAATTCACAGTAGAAATTTTCCAATTCAATGAAGAGTTGTCAATTATTGATTTGCCTTGAGTAAAAACTTTTGACAAACACACTACATCATGATGGCATAAATAGATCTTTTCCAAAATCTTATCTTGCACATGACAAATATAGATTTGTAGATGTTTTCTATATCTAGGATAAGCATTTTGATGTACACTTTTGTTGTCCTTCAGCTTATACTCAAGGAGAAGAAACAACATATTATTTTGATTTCTTTTTGTTTCATACGATTGACAAAAATCATATACTTTCTAACATCGATCAAACCGTGCTTGATCACTTAATAGATTTAGTAAAGATGAGACATTTCACAATTTACTTAATTGACATGTACTTGATCATATGCTTACAATTAAAATTGATTATATAATTAATTTTTATTTACAATATTTAATAATAAAAACACCAACATATTGCCTCGTCATTAATTAATTTATCCTCACATAATCTGACATGGAGAGATATAGTTAAGTGCCTAAGATTACCACAATCTTTTATGAAAACTGGATCCCATTCTTTTTGTTATTATTATTTTATATATTACTAATAAACCATAGGCCTTTTTAAATTTATTTTTATCTCTATTAAAAAATAAAGATAGGGACATCAATTAAGTGAAAAGAATCTTTGACTCCTTCCATATAACATCACTGATAGGCCAGTTCCTTAAATGATGGCTACTAGCTTAAAAAAAAACGGAAAGAGCAGCTATTCAACTCATGATCCAATGATGACAACTCTATATAAAATAGTAGCATATCTAGATATGCAAATCTTACCATAGCAGCAATTGTATTTAATTAATTTATACTTTGAAAAGTCTTTTTATCAATTTATCAACTTGAAATATGTTTCATAAGTGGATTTTTAAACCCAAAAATAAAACTACACTGACTCTATTGTCTTATTAACAACAGTATTTATTTTTTTAGCCGTGTTGATATTTTTAATCATATTTTTCGAGTTAAACTGGTAAAAACTGATGTAACTAAAAAATGAGTCCAGTGCTTGCAGAATTTGTGAACTATGATAATGATCTGAGAGTTGAACTTGTAAAAACTGATGTAACAAAAAAAAATAGAGTACTGAGTAGTTGAGAGAGTGCTGGCAGAATTTGTGAACTATGATTATGACCGGCAAAAATGACTCATTTCATGATAGAAGACTTGTTCTTCACCGATATAATGTACACGCAAGACTAGATATTTCAATCCACCTACTTAAAAAGACGCTTATTAAATGGAGAAAAAGATCTAAAAAGCTCCCGGTCTTCCTGTTATGTGGGCCATGTGAAATGCTAACCAGAATGCTGCAATTGATCCAGGTGTTGCAGGCCTAGTCCTCCACCACCAATTTCCCCTAAAAGCTGGCATAGTAGTTGTAAATTGCCTGTCAGAAAACACAGTATTTGGGGCTGCAACAGGAACTCTTTTCTCCAACGTCACAAGTCATAAATACAGAAAAGCACAGAGCACAAACCCTCTATACGTGCCTCTCAATAAAATATCATATCTCCGGAAAAAAATCTGACACTCTAGAGCCTAGGATTGTAGGATTTGACGAAAATGTCGTTTAAAAGTAACAGTTTTAAGGGCTTGATTCCGTAAATAGCTGGAAATCTGTAATTGAGTGGACTGGAACGTTTACCAGTGGAGTGGACTCGAACCTCTGATCTTCAACTGCTCTCTCGGATCTGCCATTGCAAAACCTGAAAGTGGAGGTTTATAGTAGTACTACAGACATGCACATGGAATTATATAATTAGACGAGACAATTTGCAGTATTTGTTTCTTAACCCAGAGTAAAATATTTGCAGCTAATCATTTCACCATTTCCGTTCACCATTCTTGTCTGCTTGTCGAAGCTCAAATAACAAGCAGCGAATCAAAGTGCATGCCAAATTCCTTTTTAAAACACCAAAAACAGCATTTCCAAAATTGCTACTAAAATACACCGATGTTAAGTGAAAAGGGGGAAAAAATAATTCAGCATTTCAATCATTGCCACTGGGAAACACCGAAGCTCCCGTCAAAATGAGACAAATATATTGATTTAATAAAAAAATTCGATCTGAGAAACGCAAATTGATCCAGGAAAGCTTTCCCTGACAAGAATTAGTTAAGCGATTTGGAGGCCGGGGAGCATGTTATATGTACACTACCGATCATCAATCATTCGCTGTACAAAAAGTTGTCCTTAACCAAAAAAAAGTTTTTTTTTTTTGTTTTTTGTTATGGCTCTGGAGAGCCAGAGCTACGCCATTCCCTAAAAGCCGATATTTACATATTTAATATATGTACAGAGGAAGAAAACCCTATACTGCAAGCTGATACCCTGAAAGAAGAAACCCTATCATAACCCTAACGCAGTAACAAACACACATTTCCAGCCCCCTGTCCTCAGTAGTTCTTCAGAGAGTCCAGCCATTGCTGTAGATACTTCTGGTTATCTGCAAACAAAATACAAAAAAGTCTTACAATTTAAAACCTTCCATGTGAAAAATAAAATAAATTCAGCATGGGACAAGACAATATACCTTGAGAAGGACTGGTAGGGAGAACTGCATTAAACGGCTGAGCCTGAGGATCATCATGACGAGCAGAATCATTAACCTTCTCCTTCTTTTTCCGAGGATCTTTACCGTGAAGCGCCCTGAGGCCATAGCAGGGGACCAAAACTGCAAAGCTTCTTTCGGACTCTGTTTCAGTGGAGAACTCAGAGGACTGGTGTTCGAACCACCCTATGGACCAATCCGAATTTCCGGAATCATCCGAATCAGACATACAAACCCCGTCCACCGGCACAATCACGCCATTAAATTCTGGATCAGTCGGCGGCTTGCAATCACGTCCTGCTCCCTTTCCCCCTTTACTCTTCCTACTTCTCCTCCCCGATGCCCCTGCCAAATCTTCTTCCTTCCGCCGCTGCTCCGCCAAAGCAGGAGACGCCGCAGGTCGGAGTTTCGAATCCCGCCGACGCCATAGCCATCGAGAAAGGCTGAAAGTCATAGCGATCTCAGAGAAAAGCAAAAATATTTCACCAAAGTAAACCCTTCCAGCGCTCTGGAATCTTCCTCTACAGTGAAACCCCCGCCATTAGAACAGCCATGCTACTCTTGAAATAAATTCTGGGAAGTGACGGAAACAAGAATTTAAATCCAAAACATTTGTTTATTCACTCATAAATCTTGTTCCGTAAGAAACAGAGTAGATGAAAGCCCAATTATATACTTTGTCTGAAAGCTGGCATCAGACGGATTTCCTCCGCCGGTAAAATGTTCCCGCCGCATTAAATCTCCGACTCGTTTCTCACGATCGGACGATCATAAACGCGCCCGGAATTCCAGATCACGGGCTCCGTCCGATTACAATGCAGCCGAACCAAGAAATAATAAAATATGCAGTCTGTCTCCCCACTGCCACACTTCTCTGCTCATATGTGCCGAGGAGGACAAGTGGCGTGTATTGATTGGTTCCCTGTATCAAAACAAATTTGTTACTTCCGCCGCTCGCGGATCGCCTGCTTCCAATTATCATCATCCACTAGCAGCCAACATAGACTTCACCCATTTCTAAGAATATTTTTATCTTTTGCTTTTTGGTAAATAAAATCGCTTTTAAAGATT
Organism: Chamaecyparis obtusa; assembly: GCA_027943335.1. Classification (NCBI taxonomy): domain Eukaryota; kingdom Viridiplantae; phylum Streptophyta; class Pinopsida; order Cupressales; family Cupressaceae; genus Chamaecyparis; species Chamaecyparis obtusa. Next base: position 154,017 of record BSBK01007847.1, read on the forward strand.
TTCTATATTAGCCAATTGGTTTTTAACTTTTAAACCAAGGAATATTAAACCTAAAGAAACATAACTTGAAAATTTTGTTGTAAATACATCAAAAATTTCAAAGATTCTCATGATTGTTCAATCAATTGCTTTGGATGTGTATCTTTTAAATTATAATATTTGCATGCACGTCTTTTTTTGAGTGTTTTGAGTTTATGGTGGTTAGGTTGTCTTTTATATTTTGATTAGCAGGTAAGATGGTATGCTCAATATGGAAAACAAATAGCATTATCCTACCTTGATTCCATCGTCACTTATCTTTGAAATCAGATTTCTCTACCTTGATCCTATTATCACTTACCCTTGAAATCAAATTATTCGACCTTGATCCCATTATCACTTTTCTTGAAATCAAATCATCAAACCTTGGTCTCGTTATCACTTATCCTTGAAATTGAATTATCCTAGCTTGGTCACATTATCAATTAACCCAAATACGAATCTTTATCCTTAAATCTACTATTTGCTACCTTAGTTCACGTTTGTGAGAGTGTAATTGATCTTAGACTATTTTTGCACATATTTTTAAATCCCACATTTCTCAATTTCAAATTCAAAAATGCATTGTGGTTATAAGCTCACTAAAGTGTGAACTATTCCAAATTGCATATAGGGTGGTGTATTTAAATGCTCTCTAATTCATTGCACTTTAGTAGATTCCCCAATGATGTTTGTAAACAACACATGTTCTTACTATATTCAAAGTTGTAGTGCCTCCCTTGTTTGCCTCTTAGCTTTATCCTTAAATCTACTATTTGCTACCTTAGTTCATGTTTGTGAGAGTGTAATTGATCTTAGACTATTTTTGCACATATTTTTAAATCCCACATTTCAAAAATTTATTGTGGTTATAAGCTCACTAAAGTGTGAACTATTCCAAATTGCATATAGGGTGGTGTATTTAAATGCTCTCTAATTCATTGCACTTTAGTAGATTCCCCAATGATGTTTGTAAACAACACATGTTCTTACTATATTCAAAGTTGTAGTGCCTCCCTCGTTTGCCTCTTAGCTTTATCCTTAAATCTACTATTTGCTACCTTAGTTCATGTTTGTGAGAGTGTAATTGATCTTAGACTATTTTTGCACATATTTTTAAATCCCACATTTCTCAATTTCAAATTCAAAAATTTATTGTGGTTATAAGCTCACTAAAGTGTGAACTATTCCAAATTGCATATAGGGTGGTGTATTTAAATGCTCTCTAATTCATTGCACTTTAGTAGATTCCTCGATGATGTTTGTAAACAACACATATTCTTACTATATTCAAAGTTGTAGTGCCTCCCTCGTTTGCCTCTTAGCTTTATCCTTACAGCTACTATTTGCTACCTTAGTTCACATTTGTGAGAGTGTAATTGATCTTAGACTATTTTTGCACATATTTTTAAATCCCACATTTCTCAATTTCAAATTCAAAAATGCATTGTGGTTATAAGCTCACTAAAGTGTGAACTATTCCAAATTGCATATAGGGTGGTGTATTTAAATGCTCTCTAATTCATTGCACTTTAGTAGATTCCCCAATGATGTTTGTAAACAACACATGTTCTTACTATATTCAAAGTTGTAGTGCCTCCCTCGTTTGCCTCTTAGCTTTATCCTTAAATCTACTATTTGCTACCTTAGTTCATGTTTGTGAGAGTGTAATTGATCTTAGACTATTTTTGCACATATTTTTACATCCCACATTTCTCAATTTCAAATTCAAAAATTTATTGTGGTTATAAGCTCACTAAAGTGTGAACTATTCCAAATTGCATATAGGGTGGTGTATTTAAATGCTCTCTAATTCATTGCACATTAGTAGATCCCCCAATGATGTTTGTAAACAACACATGTTCTTACTATATTCAAAGTTGTAGTGCCTCCCTCGTTTGCCTCTTAGCTTTATCCTTAAATCTATTATTTGCTACCTTAGTTCATGTTTGTGAGAGTGTAATTGATCTTAGACTATTTTTGCACATATTTTTAAATCCCACATTTCTCAATTTCAAATTCAAAAATTTATTGTGGTTATAAGCTCACTAAAGTGTGAACTATTCCAAATTGCATATAGGGTGGTGTATTTAAATGCTCTCTAATTCATTACACTTTAGTAGATTCCCCAATGATGTTTGTAAACAACACATGTTCTTACTATATTCAAAGTTGTAGTGCCTCCCTCGTTTGCCTCTTAGCTTTATCCTTAAATCTACTATTTGCTACCTTAGTTCATGTTTGTGAGAGTGTAATTGATCTTAGACTTATTTTGCACATATTTTTAAATCCCACATTTCTCAATTTCAAATTCAAAAATTTATTGTGATTATAAGCTCACTAAAGTGTGAACTATTCCAAATTGCATATAGGGTGGTGTATTTAAATGCTATCTAATTCATTGCACTTTAGTAGATTCCCCAATGATGTTTGTAAACAACACATGTTCTTACTATATTTAAAGTTGTAGTGCCTCCCTCGTTTGCCTCTTAGCTTTATCCTTAAATCTACTATTTGCTACCTTAGTTCATGTTTGTGAGAGTGTAATTGATCTTAGACTATTTTTGCACATATTTTTAAATCCCACATTTCTCAATTTCAAATTCAAAAATTTATTGTGGTTATAAGCTCACTAAAGTGTGAACTATTCCAAATTGCATATAGGGTGGTGTATTTAAATGCTCTCTAATTCATTGCACTTTAGTAGATTCCCCAATGATGTTTGTAAACAACACATGTTCTTACTATATTTAAAGTTGTAGTGCCTCCCTTGTTTGCCTCTTAGCTTTATCCTTAAATCTACTATTTGCTACCTTAGTTCATGTTTGTGAGAGTGTAATTGATCTTAGACTATTTTTGCACATATTTTTAAATCCCACATTTCTCAATTTCAAATTCAAAAATTTATTGTGGTTATAAGCTCACTAAAGTGTGAACTATTCCAAATTGCATATAGGGTGGTGTATTTAAATGCTCTCTAATTCATTGCACATTAGTAGATCCCCCAATGATGTTTGTAAACAACACATGTTCTTACTATATTCAAAGTTGTAGTGCCTCCCTCGTTTGTCTCTTAGCTTTATCCTTAAATCTATTATTTGCTACCTTAGTTCATGTTTGTGAGAGTGTAATTGATCTTAGACTATTTTTGCACATATTTTTAAATCCCACATTTCTCAATTTCAAATTCAAAAATTTATTGTGGTTATAAGCTCACTAAAGTGTGAACTATTCCAAATTGCATATAGGGTGGTGTATTTAAATGCTCTCTAATCCATTACACTTTAGTAGATTCCCCAATTATGTTTGTAAACAACACATGTTCTTACTATATTCAAAGTTGTAGTGCCTCCCTCGTTTGCCTCTTAGCTTTATCCTTAAATCTACTATTTGCTACCTTAGTTCATGTTTGTGAGAGTGTAATTGATCTTAGACTTATTTTGCACATATTTTTAAATCCCACATTTCTCAATTTCAAATTCAAAAATTTATTGTGGTTATAAGCTCACTAAAGTGTGAACTATTCCAAATTGCATATAGGGTGGTGTATTTAAATGCTCTCTAATTCATTGCACTTTAGTAGATTCCCCAATGATGTTTGTAAACAACACATGTTCTTACTATATTCAAAGTTGTAGTGCCTCGGACCTCGTTTGCCTCTTAGCACAAACATCCTGATGGTGAGGTTTCGACCTTCACACTCATTGAGTATGAAGATGTTGGTCCCATGTGGGGGTAAACCACCAGGGGGGATCTGATTTTAGAGCATATTTTTGATGCCCTGTGTTAACGTGGAGACATTGGGTGTGGTTTAGGATGGTATTTTGGTGATTCTTAGAGATAGGGATAACTCAATCTTGAGTTGCAGTGACTCTTCCTCGCATTATGTTTTATGATAGCATCGTGAGATGCACCTAGTTCATATTTGTCTTGTGTTTATCAAGAGGTTATCATTGGGGTCGTGATAGATTTATTGAGGGACCCTACCCTGATCTTGTCCATGCGTTTCTTCTATTTGTATTATAGACTCAATATTTAGCTACGCCATGTTGATGCATTATGGATTTATATTTTGATGGACAGAGGTTTGACCACACTAATTTGTGATGTACTCTTTTTCATGTTGCTTATGTACTCATGTCAATGTTTCTAGGATGCACTATATTTTCTTAAGGGCTAAATGAATTCAACTAATTTTCTTACTATAGAGAAATTGAGTGCATGTTTTGAGGGGTTTGAATGGGAATCGAGCAATTTAAATTATAATGAGATTGGTGTAAATTCTAATGAAGTAAATGTTGTTTTCCTTGTGTGTGTAATTTTTAATAGAAAATGTACTAGGAAAGGTGTGTAGAGTCGTGAATTGAGTAGGTAGAATGTACCCCTACTGAATATTGAAATGTTTCTATTGGATATGAATGCTTACTCAAATAACTATTTGAATTTATTCTATGTGGAGACGTGTATAAATGGAAGGGATTTTGGGATGCTTGTGAATATCGTATTTCTAGAGATTTTGTGGTGAAGGAAATTCTGAGTATTACACTTTGATGTTATATTGATGCGAGAAATGTGAATCAGTTGAAATGTTGTATGTAAATGATTTAGGTTATTTGTGATAGATGTGTTTCTTGGAATATCATGATATTAAAATTTAATAGATTTTGAGTAAATGCATTCTTGTGAAAAGTGAATTTCATATGATGTTGTGAAATGTAGTTAGATTTTTTGATGATTTAGGAGATATTTCCATGCTTTGATTTTCAGGTCTTGATGATTATGGTATTTGATGAATTATTTAATTTAGAATATTATGCTTTAGTTTCATGTGGATGCAAGAAATGTTTATGTGAGATTATCATAGTTAATGAATTAGGTTATTTGATATGTATATGTGTTCTTGAAATAACTTGTTTAAAATTAAGAAATGCATTATTGAGATTAAGTGAATTGCATGTGATGTTGTGTAGATGCAATTAGATTATATAATGTACTTTTACGTGATTATTAATGATGTATTTTTATATATATGTCATTGATCTTTCATAAGGTACTAATATTTTCATCTAGTGTGTAGGAAATTGACCATGGAATTAAATAAAGAGAAATTAAAGATGGATGCATGTAAAAATCTTGTAAAGCCAAGGTTAACTCCAAAGGGAGAAATAACCTCGTTGTTATGTACAATGTTGTAAAGTAATATTTGAATGTATTATTTAAATTGTTTTTATTTTATTTTATATTTATATCTACTTGACATGCCATGTGTATAGTGATGTGTTGTGATTTTATGTGGTGTCAATTGACACATGTGTATGTGAGTTGGCATGACCAAGTAAATTATTTATTTGTTGTCTTCCACCTTTGAGTCACCTTGTAGTTTCCCAAGGTTAGGTATCTTGGTTGTTGAGCCTTGGAAGGGAATCTTATTTCAAATTTTCATAGTTCAACTCTTAGTGGACTTTTGAGAGGTTAAATATAGCCCTAAGAGTTAGTTAGGATTAAAATGAGATAACCCCTTAGGTGTACTTTGGGTTGGGGGTCAAATTTTGACCAATAGGATGTTTTTGTCCCATTTTTGCCTCTTCTAAAAATGTTTTTTTAGAATGTGATGAAATTGGGAAGTGTGTCATGCCTACCTCTCTTTGCAATTTTGAATTTCCTTCTTGTTGGAGAGAGAACCTTTGGATAGTGTGTCCAATCATCTTTGAGGTTAGATAGGGTTTTCCTTTTCAGTAGGATGGAGAGAAATTTGGTAGGTTCGTTGTCTACTCTCCAATTTTGGAGACTTCTAGTGGACTTAGCAGGTTTTGATGTACTTAGCAAGGAAGGCTTGTAGGAAGGGAGCTCTTCTCAAACCCTCATTGTCATAGCTTGGAGAAAGGTTGGTGCCCTTTACATGAAAGACTCATTTTGTTTACTTGCTTGCATATGAATATTTTTGTGTGTTATTATATATGGTTTTTGTGAAGTTTTATGCTTGCCTTTCATGACTTCTTGTTTAAATTTATTGCTGGTTTTGTTTTTATATTTTTGTTTTATTGGGGTGTGTAAGGCTAAACTCACCCTTGGGAGGGAAGAGAGCCTTGATGGGTGAAGAGATTTAGTTGGGAATGTCCATTTAGTGTAGAGTCCTTCCTCATGGAGGAAGGGGATGAAGCATGGATGTATGGGCTCTATGTTGCCATTTTTGTTATCTTCATATTTGGGGGTCATAAGGGTTATTACTTGTGTATGGAAATGGAAGAAATGGTAGTTTGGTTATGGCCTTGTGAAGGAAATGGTATTTTTGGTTATGACCTTGTGAAGGCAATGATATTTTGGTTATGGCCTTGTTGAAGACATGGTTTCATATCTGTATGGCTTCTCCTACTTGAGTATTTTCCACCTTCACCCCTCTCACGGGTCCAAGGTGATCCATTTTATAAAAATCTTTGGGAAAAGAATTTTATGTGATTAAGTGTTGGTTTTTATGGTGAATGTGTGTTTGAAACTTATTTGTACTCATATCCATCCTTGTTTCCCCAAGCTCGGGGGTGGCCATGTATGGCCTAGGTTGGGAAGTGAGCCTTTATGGTCAAAGTGATTTTCATTTGTAGATTCTTATTTGAAGAAGTTCTTGGTTTTATTGAAGAAAAATAAGATTTTTGTCATTTACTACTTGTAGATTTTAATATTGTAAAAAGGGCTAAAAAACCATGTGTAAAAAGTAGTGTAAAAAGACCATGTAAATGCCTAAATGCATAAAAATGCTTGTAAAAGTTCGTATTGGTATGTGTAATGCTCTCCATAATTCTTTATGTATTTCTAAAGAAAGGAAGTGTAAAAAAGATGATTCCTTATGCCTGAATGCAACAACAAAGCTTGTTGGTTTGTTTTCTCATATGCAAATCTCTTCCCTATGTAGACAAAATTTACTTCAAGTATTTATTTGAAAGAAAAGAGAAAAATTAATGTAAATTTGTTTTCCTAATTACATGTGTAAGAATAGATTTCATTTTGACATCATGTTAGTTTTAAAAAAAAGTCTTGTATATGCACTTATATATATATATATATATATATATATATGTATATATATATGTATATATATATATATATATATATATATATATATACATATATATATATATATATATATATACATACATATATATATACATATATATATATACATATATATATATATATACATATATATATATACATATATATACATATATGTATATATATATATGTATATATATATATACATATATGTATATATATACATATACATATATACATATATATATATACATATATAGATATATATACATATATGTATATATATATATATATACATATATGTATATACATATACATATATATATATACATATATATATATACATATATATATATACATATATATATATAGACATATATATATATACATATATATATAGACATATATATATATACATATATATATAGACATATATATATATACATATATATATAGACATATATATATATACATATATATATACATATATATATATATATATACATATACATATATATATATACATATATATATATACAGATATATATATATACATATATATACATACATATATATACATACATATATATACATATATATATATATATACATATATATATATATATACATATACATATATATACATATACATATATATATATATACATATATATATATATATACATACATATATATATATACATACATATATATATATATACATATATATACATATATATATATATATATACATATATGTATATATATATGTATATATATATATATATCCTATTGAAATACATTCCTATGTTGATGTTTAAAAAAAAAAAAGACTTAGTTATTCTCTATCTTTCCTCTTGTTGATTTTGGAAGAGTATATATATACACAAGTATATATGTATGTATATACACACCCTTGGTGTGTATATACACACATGTATACTTATGTGTATGCAAAACTTGAAAATCTTCATCTTCTTCTTTCTCTTTGCCAAACTTGCAATAACCAAATGAGAGATTAGGGTTCTGGTAGATGTTTTATTCTTAGTCTAACTCTGACTTTTTGGAGCCATTTTAAATTTTAATTAAGTTATCATTAAATTGTGTCTAAATTTCAATCTCTGTTTTATTATAATTTAACAACTGTTGACTTTTCACAGACACTTTATTTTGAATTCTGTTTTAATATTATTTTATTAATCATTGAGATTTTAAAAAGATTCTTTTTTATTATTTAGTAGGATTCTATTTGGATTTAAATCTCTGTCTTAGTTTAATTTAATGATTGTTGACTTTTGACAATCACTTTAATTTGAATTCTAATTTATTTATTATTTATTATTTTCATTGGGATTATGAAAGAGATTCTTTATTTATCTAGTGGGATTCTGTTTGGATTTTAATCCTTGTCTTATTTTAATTTAATGACTATTGCCTTTAGACAATCACTTTAATTTGAATTCTCATTTATTTATTATTTATTATTTTCATTGGGATTCTAAAAAGATTCATTTATTATTTAGTGGAACTCTAATATATGGCTTTTGGAGCTATTTTGAATTTTGAATTTTGAATTATGACTTTTCCTTTAATTCTCGTTTAGTGTTTTAATTTCTATATAATTCTTTTTAATGACAATTGACTTTACAGTCACCTTTTTGAATTTCGATTTAATAATAATATTATTTTATTCTTGTGATTTTAAACAGATTCCCTTTTATTATTAATTGTGGGATTTTAAATATTTGATTATTGGATAATAGATTTTAATTTATTTTTAAATTTAATAATATTGTATTGTGAATTAATGGACTATTATTTTAATATTAATCTAGAGATTTGTTATTTTCATATTTGTAAATTTAATATTTATTTCTAAATGAATAGTATTATAGTTTTAATAAAAAGTTGGTGATAAATTTAATATTTAATATTTAAATTGATTTTATTATCTTCAATATTTAAATGGATTATTCTAGGGGAGATTAATTAATGTCCAAGATGAGACTTAGGTAAATTATTTCTCCTTTAGCAATAATATTTTATTTATTATTAATGTTTTTATAGGGTTAATAAATCTTTTTAAATGCATAAATTAATTAAATAAATAAACTTTGGAGCTTTATGACTTATGTATAAATATAACATTTTAATTTAAAATATTTGAACATTATTATATTAATGGGTAATAATTTATTGACCCTAGTTTCCACATGGGGTTATTATCTTGGTTTTATTTTAGCTTTTATATATTGAGGTTATTTTTGTGATTTCTAATCTAGTAACTTGGTTTGCGATAGGGTCACTAGGGTTACTAATGCGATTGATTTAATCATTATTTTTAAATTAACCCTTTTTAGATATGTTGACCCAACCTTTGACTTTTTATCTTTATCTATGTTTTAATTTCTCTTTGGTTTATCTCTTTTAATAATTCTTGTTTAAACCCAGTTAGGGTTTCCTAGAGACCTAGTAGCATTTTCGAGTTAGTTGATGTAGTTAATACTCAAGGGATGTTGGCAAGTCAATGCATGCCATGATACCTCTTGTGAGTTAACATGCGTTGGGTTATGTGATCGTACTCATTAAATGAACCTTAGTGTGTTATCTTTGTTGTCATTTGTGCTTTTAAAAAAAAATTGTTGTGTGTGTTTTGCTCTAAATTTTGGGCATGACAAAAGTACATAAATATAAGCAAACAAGTTTTATTCATGAGTTTTTAACTAAATCATATTCATAAATCACATACCTAATTCTTTATATAATTTCATATACATGCTTGCACATTCAGAAAAGTGGACCAAGATAGTTTACACGACAATCATCTAACAAACCTTGAAATTCTAACATCGTGGAAAGTGAATTTCTGGCTTCTATTGGAAGGCCCTCACATGTTCTCTTGCCTTGGCTTGATTTTCATTATTTTATGTTAGAGGATGTATTCAAGACTTGTTTTAGAAATGGTTAAATCATATTTAATCAAGTCTTATTCATATTACCTGTTAATGGGTTGTCGGGGGTTAATCTTGCTCACAAGGCTAGATCTTTAGTTCAGTGGAGTAAACCAAAATTGGGATGGATTAACATCAATTTTGACAGGGCATTAAAGGGAAACACAGGCCCATCAAGGGTTTGGTGTGTTGCACACGACTCGATTGGCAATATTCTAGTGGTAGAAATAAAGAAATTGACGGAAGGGCCAAATAATGAAGCATAGGTTCAACTTGCATTGCTTGCAGTTGAGTTGGAAACCAAGCTACATGTGAAGTGATTGCATCTGAAAGGAGACTCATAGGTGATAGTTAGCTCGATCACCAATGGTAAAGCTCAAGCAAGGAAACTTGATAAAGTTATTAATATCATTCGAAACAAGCTTGGCACCTTAAAAAAATTCAAAATTACCCATATATACCGAGAGGGTAATATAATAGTGGATTCACTATCCAACATACTAGTGAATTTTGTAGAGCAATTTGGATCAAATTTGGCAGAGATTTGGTAAGTAGGTCTTGAGGTGGTGGCTGACATCAACAACATAAATGCATGGCTAGGGTGGTGAATGTTGGAAGTGTTGGGCTGACATTACACAAGAACTAGAACTCTGCATTGAATGTGTTAGCCCATTTTCCTGTCAATGCCAAAAAACAAATGAAAATGGTCTATCCCCTGCATAACCCTAGAAAATTGTCATGTCCTGCTGCAACTTCTTTTGATATGCGAAAAGGAAGTATAATGTTTCATAGCATGTGAGATTAGCCATAGATAGTTCAGGGTGTCACCAAGCCCCATTCAAGATCACATGTGCTAAAATGCAAAAACCAGAGAGATATGGTTGTTTTAAGGTCTTAGAAATAGGGTTTATCCATGTCTTAGGGCTTCATGAAATTTGTCTAAATTAAAACCCTAGCCATTTCTATTTCTCTGTTACCTTTTTCAGGTCACTTAAGTCTCATTTCTGCACATGCCTTTTCTCCTTCCTTTGTTTGTTGAATCTCTCAGTTTGGATGGTTAAGTTCCTAACATTCAGCGATCTAGCGAGCGGTTTATTTTTCCTTCAATCACTTAATCTCTTAATTGAACCAGGGTTAAGGTTTTTATTCAGTGACTAGGATTGCTTCAGTTGCATGATCTCTTGATCAAAGATGAGTTAAGTTAAAATTCAAAGACTTAGCAACAACCGTGGATGAAAGATCAGATCAACGGCCAACGTTTAATCGCAAGATTTAACCAGGGGTCAAGAAAATATTATGAGATCATGTGAATGCCTTTGTCACCCATTCTCCAGACCAGACCTAGGTTAAGCAAAAGGTTCAGTGATCAAGTGAAGTCTTCGGTCACGTGTTCTCTGGATAGAGGTTGAGTTAAATTTTAAAGGTTTTGAGGATATAATCTGGACCGTTGATGATAAATAGATTAGGCGGTGGTCACTGAATATCTAAATGAAACATAGGGTTAAAGAAATATTCAGTGATCATGCAAATGCTTCATTTGTGTGATCTCCATACCAGACCGTGATTAAGTAAAATGTGCCATGACCTAGCAAATGCCTTCAGTTGCATGTTCTCTGAATGACTTGAGGTTAAGGGATGCTTGTCGTGGTCAAGATAAAGATGATACAAGTCTAGGAGAAGATCTACGGTGGCTGTGATGCTGCAAAGAAAAAGTGTTAGAAATATATTCATCGCACTTTTGCGACAACTGTCTGATCTTCCAGTGGGTAAGGATAGATGATAGGGTGGGTCTGATGCCAGGTGTTGCAGATATGTTTGATTTTCATTGGTCGCAAAGGATGGTGACGTGGAGGTTTATGTGGAAAAAATTTAGTCTAGTTGGACGGATTTAAACATGAACCATTCGATGTGTCGGGAGGAGATTTGATCGACGGTCATGTTTTAAACCTGATGGTAATCGTTGTTTTTCAAAATTTAAAATTTTATTTAGGGTTTTCTAGAGGGTTTGAAATAGTGAGCCGAAAAGCCATAAAGTCGAATCAGATTTGGTCATGTTTCAGGTCGGTTGCAGGTGAAAATTTATGAGTAGGATCATGGTGGTCATCGTGTGCTGATTTTGTATGCTGAGGTGCTTCTGCCAAGGAAAAGTTGATATAAAAGTCACACCATCTCTGATGCAGCCTGAATCAATGGGGTTTTAATGATAATTTCTATGTCCTTGTGAGGTACATGGATAGAGTGTTGCTCAAGTTGATGATCAGTTTGATCTTGATGGCCTTGTGCTGGGTGGCATGTCTTGTCTGCAATAATTCAATTGCTTGAGGGTGGTTAAAGTTTGAATTTTCCCCTAAATGATCAGATGCTTTTTGCAATCCTAGTATAAAGGATTTTTCATGATCATTTGGAGGTATTGGGAGTTAGGTGTTTGAAAGGCATACTTTGTGAACCCTAGTCTCAGTCAGGATTGTAAGAATTTTTGCTTCAGTGCTTGTTAATGGAAGACAAAAAGTTGCAGGTCTAAGCTATTATTTGCAAGTTTGTATTTGAGATAAAATATATGCACAGGCAAGATTCATCATACTTAATACAAATATCTGGTTCTTTTCTCTCCTCTATGTCAAGTTTTATGAATTTTGAACTTTTTAGTTCATTACATAACTGTTATGTAGGTATCTTCATTATTAAGTTCTGATCTAGCATTAGATTAAATATTGCTCTAGGTGGGATATGAATTCATCCTAATTTGCACAAGGTTTCTCTGTAAGTAGTAAGGATTATAGTAGATGTATTTATGGCTATGAATCTTGGATATTTTCTAGTCTTTGCATCTTATGTATCTTGAAGTTCTTGCCCAATGGATAATGCACTGGTCTAAATGAGTAGATCTCTTGTTAACACACACTAATCAGGGTTGTTAAAATCACCAAATTGAATCAAGAACCAGTTTTAAGCTTTTAAACTTTGGTTGAGGAGTTTTTAGCTTGTCCATAGAAATGGAGAGTCAATGAATGTTTAGTTGACATTTAGTACCTTATTGCTATCATCTATTGTTCAAATTGAGTCTTGGTGTTGTAAGAGTATTATTTTTACTAGATTAGGTATACCCACCTTGGTTTTGCAGAGCCAAAAGTGCATAGGGCAGTCTTGTCCCTATAGCTGGTCCAGTTACCTTAAGCCCCTTATACATTTTGGAACTAACCACTCCTAAAATTTATCTGAAGGTATATTGGTAGCCTAAGACCATAAGCCATTTTGAAACACCAACAAGATGGTGACTCTGTTGGGGAGTTGTTGCATAAATCTATAATAACCAGTAGGTCACCGTTGGTAACATAGGGTTATTCTTTCCCTTTTACTTATCCTTTGTCTTGCAGAAGTCATTGTGGTACTTGTATGCACCCAAAAATGGTCGCCTAGACTTTGGGCCCCATATATTCGATTTATTTATCTCTGAATCAATTTTATCAATAATCAACATTTTATCAATTATATCAATTTCCTTGATCAAATCGTATTTCATCATTTTCGATTATTCCATGGGCTAACCATTTTATCCTAAAGTCTTTATTTATTTAAAAGGAATATTTCTTCCCCTTTTAATAAATAAAAAGCCCCCACTTTTCCTCTTATCCTAAGTTGCACAAATAAAGCATCATTCTTATTTTATAAAAAGAGAAAAAGTACTTTTTGTCTTATATGGACACTAAAGTCAACTCCTATTTTTCTATTGGAGGATATTTGTGCACAAGGATCAAGCTTCCATTTTTCTCCACCATTGATTAAGTCTTTTGCCTCTTAATCTCAATGGTCCATTCCTTTTCATTTCTTATAAAAGGAGAGCTCTCTTCCTCATTTGGATATCCATCTCTTTCATGCTAATGTTATGTTGCGGGTTTTCTAGGTCATTTGGAGCTTTCTTTGAAGACATTCTACATCCAAGCTTTGAAAACTTGCTTTCATTGTTGCATTACATTCTAGTTGCATATTTTCTTTATTAGTTTCATTGTCATGGCATATTAGCTTAGATTTCTTTTTATAGATTAGCTTCACATAGCTTAATTAGGGAAATTGTAATCCATTGCCATTTCATTTCATAGTTGCATTGTACTTTTATTTTGATAGATTAATCTTGCATATTCATATTAGTTTGCATTGCATTGCATACCTTGATTCTATTTGGGGATATTGGCATTGTTGCCCTTGTCTTCATTGTGAATCTCTCATTGTGCGGTTGACTAGCAAGGTCACTAGTTTCATAGCACTAGCTGAGAGCAAATCTATCAAGTTCCTTGCAACTCCATGCATAGAGAGCTATGAGTCACTTTGTGAGGCCTCATTGTTGAGCAGCCTTGCATGTAATGATTCATAGGAGAAGTATGCTCTTCACCCTTGTGGTGAACCAAAAAATTTTGACCCATCTTAAAATTTTGGAAGCAAGAGAGTAGTTGAACCTCTTTGCTTGGTGTGTTTAGGTGAAACTTTGAGATAGAGGAGTGTGCTCTTCACCCTTGTGGTGAAACAAAAACCTTAAACCTCATAAGTTGATCCATTTTTTTTTGTTTAGTTGATTAAGATCCTTTAGCGGGCCTGCTCTTGAGCAATCAAGAGGAATGACCCAAGTGGGGACAAGCTAATACTGAGCTATTTTGACCCACTATAAACTCAAGGCTATCGAGGACACAAAACCTTAGTAGACATAACACTTGTCTTTGCTTGATGTGAGTAGCTCATGGGATTGCGACCATGGGGAAAGCATTGAGCAAGAATGCTTAAGGTACTCTTGAGGCCTCGAGATCCTAGTCCTTTATGAGGAGCAAGAGGGGTGTTGTGAATGGAAGCCCTTATTAAGAACCATTAGATAGAAGCCACCTTATTTAACCACTTATCTTCTTGGTGCAAGATTAATCCAAGTGGAACAACCCGGATCACCTTAAGATACTCACCATATGTGTTCCTTTGGTTGTGTCTTTGGCACTTCCATGACAAAGCCAACATCTATTGTGGGTAACCACTTTGTGTGAGGTGAGGGGACATCAAGTTGTGGGCCAAGTTGATAAGTAATGAGCCTTGACTTTCTAGGATAGATATTGCTTGAAGTGTCTTTGATTGTGTAATACCAGTGTTAACGTTCTTGAACATTCAAACAATCGGTAGCATTCATAGGGTGCTTTTTCAATTTTGATATCATAATTGTTTGTCTTGGCAAGGTTGCTTTTGCCCTTGTTTCAAATGCTTGAAGACACGTTTGATCCCATACTGTTTGCAAACCTGTCAATTTACTGCTGTCATTGTGATTAAAATAAAAAAATCAATCTTCAGACCAAAAATTTTGAACAAACAGTCTCAAAAACTAAGATTTTAAACTTCATTGGTCAAAGAGTCACACGACACTGAACGATTGTTGCGCTCTGTTTTGAGAATTGTCGCGCGCTAGTTCACCCCTGCAAGTCTGTCGCTCCTTTTGATGAAAAGTGGCGCGCTGATAGCCTAGAAATTGTTGCCTGGTTTAAGGCGAAGTGTCACCTAGACATAAACTGTCACCTTTATTGCCAGGAAAGTGTCGCTTGGGAAGTTCTTTTGTGTTTTAGTTTGAGTCAGTTTCAGTTGCTGCTAGTCAGAGTAGGTCTTGGAGTAGGTTTCTTGCTCTATTGTTGGAGACCTATTTTGGCCCTAAATCTCTAGTTTTTGCCCTCTAAGGATAGCATCAATTGATTTACAAGGTCACTTTGGAAATAGTTGTCAAGTTAGAAGATCGTTCTTGGTGAGAAAGTTTATCTCTAGAATTGTTAGCTACATTCTTGGAGAATTTTAGTACTCTTATTGTCCAAATCATTTTTTTTCATTTAATCTCAATTTCAATTATATTTTGGCCTAGTCCAACCTCCTGATTCAAAAGTGAAAGGGTAGTCACCCTTTGATTTAAAGTACCTCTTTGACAGTGTTGGTAAAGCCCCTTTTTCTATCTTTTCATTTCATTTTGGACAATAGAGAGCTTTGATTATCCTAGTTTGGTGTTGACATTTTGGGAGGTCATCTTATCATTAAGAATCTCTTTCTTTCATGTTAGTTACAACAAGGTACCAAGTCAATCAAGGGAAGTGACCCCCTGTTGTCTTTAGCCAGTTACCACTAGTTAAGACTCGTCAACAGCACAAGGGAAAAGAACCCCTTTTCGATCAATCTCCTAAAAGTGAATCTGAGGTTTGTTTTAATCCAAAAGGTAATCCTAGTGAAGTGATCACCTCTTTAGCACCACTCTCATCAAGTATGGACATGAGTTACACTTTCACTCGACAACAAAGAGAAGCCATGAATCAAACTCTTGAGGATATTTTCCCATGGCATAGGAGTACCAGAGTGTATGGTGGTTCTTCTCATGCTAGTCCACCCGGGTCACCCCACAACAACACAAGATATTTTGATACTCACCAACAAGCTCACTCAAATTCAGGGTCACAACACGAGGACCAAAACAATGAGTCTAGTGACCACCACATTAATGCAGCCAACACAATAAGGCATTCAAGGCAATCTTCTCCACTTAAAGATACCTCTCGATATGCAAATATGAGATTGAAAAGCATTGAAAGGGAGAAGCAAGCCTATCTAGATGAACAAGCTGCCAAAAAGGAGAAATTTAGACAACTGGAGGAAGAGGAATGTGCATTATTGGACATAAGAAAAAGAGTCACCCAGGAAGAAGAAGATAGGTTCTATGCACAACAACTCCAGAATCAATTCAATGGGAGGGGTACCAATAGTGGGACCGACTCACCCCCATCTACCCCCTCACCAAGCCCTAGGAGAAGGTCAAGGATGCCCTCAAGATCCCCAAGTCCTAGAGGTAGAAGGACTTCAAGATATGATCACCATAGGAGATAGTCACCTCATAGACTTTTAAAGAAACCCTCCCAACGAGCACATCATGGTTCACAACATGGAGGAAGTTATGCCAACTTTGATAAAATGGACTTTATGACTATGCAACAAGAACCATCTTTTCAAGCATATGTCGAAAGATATGTGGAACAAAACAAGGACCAATTCCTAGAAAGTCTCATCAACAAAGGTGCTATGGTCCCATATAATTTTGATGTCCACCAAAAGATTAAGAAATAGAATCCTTCAACTAATGAGGTGATCATGCAAATGCAAAAGGATATAGAAAGGATGAGAGCTCCTAAGAGCACATTTAATTTGGACTCCATATGTCCCAACCCAATTGACAAGAGTGTGGTGTTGGTTGAGTTCCCTAAGAAAGTTGAGTTTCCAACCTATGACACATATGATGGCATTGGTGACCCTCACGACCATGTTTGACAGTTCTACATAATGAGCTTTTCCTTTCACCATGAAGACTCTTACTTGATGAGATTATTTCTGAGGAGTCTCAAGGGTCAAGCCATGGAGTGGTTCACCAACCTTACTCCCCCAGTGAAGACATTTAAAGAACTTGTCCAAAGATTTGTTCAACATTTTGCTTACAATCTATCAATGTCAGTCACAATGCTTGATTTGTGCAAACTCAAACAAAATCAAGGAGAACCTTTTGTCACCTTCCTGCAAAGATGGAGACGTTTGTGCTCGAAATATCCAAGGACAATTCCTAAGGAGGAAAGAATAGACATCATTGTGAGCAATTTAATACTGGAACTAAGATATGAAGTAAGGAAGATCCCATTTAATTCTTTTGACACCATGGTAGAAGTGGCATGTCACATAGAAGATGTCCTAAAAGAACAAGGAATTTTGGCCAAATCAACTAATAACAACAATGGCCAAAATAACAACACTAATGGTAATAAAGACAAAAAGAACCTTTATTGGAACAAGAATAAGCAAGTGGTCAATGATGGAGTTGTTGACTCATCCCAACCTAAAAATGAAGGAGTTCTTAATCTCTCTAATGCAGTCCAAGCCATGAAGCTGCGAACATCTTCAACACAACAAGAGAATAAACCCAAGTATCAAGGGAGACCTAAAATAGAAAAGAGACAATTTACCAAACTTGGGGACTCTTATGCAGACATTTTCAAGACATTAATTTCTCATAATTTAGCACACCCTCAGGATCCTACAAAGCACCGCATATCAGATCCTAAGCCACATTGGTGGGATGAGAAGGCTTTTTGTGTCTTTCACAATGGAATTGGACATGATATAGAAAATTGTTTTAAACTTAAGCATCTTGTCCAAGATCTTATTGAAAGTGGATGATTACAAGTTGATGGCTTAACCACTAATGCGGATCACAAATCTTTTAAAGAACCCTTGCCCAAATATGAGAAAGGAGAGAATTTTAGCAATAAGAATGGCAAGGCTGCTATTAACTACACCTACACAAATGTTGAGAATGTTATTAACATGTTCAAAGTTGTTGATGATAATGTCAACATGATGAGAGGGAAAGACCCTTATGGGTATGATGTGGGTTCAACTCCTATGCCTGATGACCGACCCCTTGTGGTCCTAAGAGGTCCTCACTCACGAAGGATGTCCCAACCCCTCAATGCAGTCACTAGGAGTCAGTCTCAAGCTCCCATTGTTATGAGAGGTCCTAACTCCAGTAAGTCTAAGCAACCAGTGTCAAAGGGTGTTCTTCCTAAATTTGTTGTTGGTCCTGATTTGAATTATAACCTTATTGACCAGTTACAACACACACCAGCGCAGATATCTATTTTTGAGCTTTTGGAATTGTCCCCTAGGCATAAGCGTGTCCTTGAGGATGCCCTGCGAGTGGCTAATGTCCCTAATGATATAGATGTAGATCAATTCCAAAATATGGTCAACCACTTGGCTAGCCCTCACTACCTTACATTCTCAGAAGAAGATGACAAGTCATTAAGCCACCCACATAATTTGGCCCTTCATATAGAGGTTATGATCCACAAGACCTGTGTCAGGCGTGTGTTGATAGATGGGGGTGCTGGGCTTAATGTTTGTTCTTTGAGCTTGTTGAAGGCCTTGGGTTATTCAGAAGAAGTCATTGACACAAGGAAGAAGATAACTATCAAGGCTTATGATGAAGCAGAACGTAGTTCTAAAGGATTGGATGTTCTTCCTCTCCGAATTGGTCCTATAGAGAAAGATATTTTGTTTCAGATTGTTGATGTCGGTCCTTTGGCTTACAATATTTTGTTGGGTAGACCTTGGATACATGAGATGAAAGCAGTCCCATCTACTTATCATCAGTGTGTGAAGTTCCCTTACACTGGAGTAGAAGTTTGCATACCTGGGGATAGCACATTATTAGTCAACACAATTTCAGCAGGGTCTCACATTCCTTTGAATAGGGAGGCTGACACTTTTGATACTACATTTGAACAATGCAAAGACAAATTCAAATCCATGGATCTTGGCATGGGGGATTAAAAAATTGATTCATTCACAAAATTGCCAATTTCCCCTAGGTCTTATGGAAAACCTTCTCAAGATATGAAACCCTCGTCTTCAGCCATGACATTGTTCGACAAGTTTGTAGAATCCTCAGTTCTGATTCAAGAGGAAAAAGAAGAGGTTGTCATTAGGGACTAGATTTACCGAGAGGAGAAATACTGACATAATGAGGATTTTGCACCTTCTCCTCGAGCTTATGGGAGAGGGTATACATTGGTCAAGAATATGGGTTATCTAGGACATGGTCCCCTTAGTCATAGGTTGGATGCTAAGGTTGAACCTCTTAACCATGCCTTTTTTGGATGAAGGAATAAGTCAACAGTTGGCTTAGGTTTTGAAAATAAGAAACAGACAAGTGTCCCTATCTCAGCTGCGATGGACAGTGACAATGACTCAGACTACACACCTAATCTTTCTAATCAACAAGACATGTCTGATGATTGGGTGCCTTCAACAAATCTCCTTTGGGGAGATTCAAAAGATTTGACAACTGACAGTACTCCTATCCTAGCCGCGACAGATAGTGACTATATGAATGCTAGATTGACAATGGAAAGTGTTGCTATCCTAGCTGCAATGGATAGTAACAATGCTAGTGTTAGAGAAGGGGAAACTCTTCCCAATATTGAGGCTTCTACATCACAAGGCCCAAATAATGATTCAAAAATAGACTCACATGAGTTCGAATGGGACTCACTTTCAGATGCAACAGTTGATTTGGACATGGATGTTGTCCATACTTATAGTACTCAACCCGATGTGACCAACAAGCCTAGTGTAGGACTAGAGGATTGGACTCCTCAAATTGCCTTAGTGGATGACGCTTCATTTGGTAGGACAAATCCCGACTCGGGTATCTTAGGAGGGGACTTGATGAATCCTAATTGTATGGTCACCAGAGATAACACCTTCCACATAAACAATGTTGAACCAGTCATTGACTTACCCCTTGTTCACTATGACCTAATTGACTGGTCTCAGCGACATCAAGAGCCTAAACTCTTCACTTTTTAGAATGACTACGAAATTGCCTGCTATCTAAATGCTCTTGAACCTATAGTTTCTTCCACCAGTGAACCGACAACATGTATGACGGAGTCAGATATTAAGTACCTCAGTCTAAAAATAAAAGAAAAAGAAAAAAAGAGAAATAGGTCTGATGGCGAAAACCACTTTGTGGCGGTGTTAGAACCAAAAATAGTAAAAAGAAAAGATGTATCCGAGGGTGAAAATGTCTTTGAGGCACCTAAGGATGGGGTGCTTAATAACTTGCCAAGTTACTTCCAAGACAGGTCATCAGTCCTTATTGAGCCTACACAACCAGTGAATGTGAATACAAAAGAGGCTCCCCAAATAGTGCACCTAGCTCAGTCTCTATCAGTTAAAGAAAAAGAAGCATATACTAAGTTTTTGCAAAAGAAGAAAATCAACTTTGCTTGGACATATTCAGATATGCCAGGGCTTGACACTAATCTTATTATGCATCATCTATCTATAGCTCCAGGAATAAAATCGATCAAACAAAGGTTGAGGAAAATGCACCCTCACGCAGCTCTTCTTGTTAAAACTGAATTAGAAAAGCTCTTACGCGCAGGATTCATTTGAGCTATTGACTATGCTGAGTGGATCTCTAATATTGTTCCAGTTTCAAAACATGATGGGTCCATTCGCATTTGCACAGACTTTAGAGACCTCAACAAAGCATGCCCAAAGGATGACTTTCCACTCCCAAACATAGACATGATAGTGGATATGATGGCGGGTTATGAGATATATTCCTTAATGGATGGGTTTTCTAGATATAACCAGATAAAAATAGCTCCCGAAGATCAATAGAAAACAACTTTCACATGTGCATGGGGAACCTATTGTTGGAACGTCATGCCATTTGGCCTAAAGAATGCAGGAGCAACATACCAATGAGCTATGACCACAATTTTTCATGATATGATGCATAAGAACATGGAAGATTATGTGGATGATACCTTGGCTAAATCTAGAAAATGGGATACACACCTCGACGATCTGGAAGTAATTCTAGATCGCATGGCACAGTTTCAGCTTAGATTGAATCCGAAAAAGTGTGCATTTGGAGTTGCCTTAGGTAAACTCCTGGGATTCATAATTTTAGCAAAAGGAATAGAGGTTGATCTTGAAAAGGTCCAAGCTATATTAGATATGCCACCTCCAAGAAATGTTAGTCAGATGAGAAGTCTTCAGGGACGACTCCAATCCATAAGGAGGTTTATTTCATAGCTTGCAGATAGAGCACAACCATTCAATAAAACATTGCATAAGGGAGCCACATGTGCTTGGAATGAGGATTCCCAAAAGAGCCTTGATCAAATAAAATAGTATTTGGCTAATCCTCCAATTTTGATGCCGCCTATTCCTAGGAAACCATTGATTTTATACATTTCAGCAATAGAGTCTTCCTTGGGGGCATTGTTGGCTCAATTAGATGATATTGGGAAAGAAAGGGCCATTTACTACATTAGTCGTACTCTAGTATCTTATGAGATCAATTATAATAGCATTGAAAAGTATTGTCTGGCAGTAGTGTTTGCTTCCCAAAAGTTGCAACACTATATGCTTGCTCATACTATACATTTGGTTGCAAAAATTGATCCTCTTAAGTACTTGCTTAGTAAGGCTGCCCTCACGGGTAGGCTTGCCAAGTGGATGATGGTTTTATCTGAATTTGACAAAGAGTACATTGAAAGAAAGGCCATAAAAGGGCAAGTTATTGTTGACCAATTAGCTGACTTCCCAGTTAAGGATAGTATGCCTATTTAGGTAGAATTCCCAGATGAACACATACTGTATATGACTACCCACACTTGGAAGATGTTCTTTGATGGTTCCCACATGCAAAATGGATCAGGTGTTGGAGTATTATTTATCTCTCCACATGGGTACAACATTCCAAAATCTTACAAACTTTTATTCCCATGTACAAATAATATTTCTGAATATGAAGCTTTAACCAATGGATTGAAAATGGCTATAGAATGGAACATAACAGAGTTACATGTATTTGGGGATTCATAGTTAATTATCGACCAAATCAATGAGGAGTATCAAACCAAGGATGATAAATTGGTACCTTACAAAAAGATGGTTGAATCATTGAGACGTTACTTTACATTTGTGACATTTCAACAGATGCCTCGGACAGAGAACAAAGTTGCAGATGCTATGGCCACATTAGCTTCACTCCTTCAGTTGGAACAACATGAATCAAGATTTGAATTCTTGGTGGAAGAGCTACACCATCCCATATTTGACTCATCTAAAAGCCATGTCATTTGTACCCTTATCACTTATGAGTCTTCCTGATATGGTGCTATCTATTCATATCTCCATGATGGCATCATCCCTGACACATTCAACTGTTTTGAATGTCGAAACCATGTCCGTAATGCCTCTCGCCACACCCTTATCTCTGGTGATTTATATAGGAGGGGTTTAGATGGGACACTTCTTAGGTGCTTGGAAAAGGAGGAATCCAACCAAGCGTTAGCAGACATCCACGAGGGCATTTGTGGTGGACATTCCAACGGTCTTGCCATGGCCCGAAGGTTGCTTAGGGCGGGGTATTACTGGCCCACAATGCAAACATATGTAGTAGCTTTCTCTAAGTCTTGTGAGAAATGTCAAAAACATGGAAACCTGATTCATGCTCCAGGTAGGGAGCTAATTCCTTCTATTTCTCATTGGCCATTTCAGCGCTGGGCCTTTGACCTTGTGGGGAAAATTCACCCCGATTTCTCAGGTGGGCATAAGTTTATCATCACAGCTACTGATTATTTCATGAAATGGGTAGAGGTAGTCCCTCTTTCTGTTGCCTCGGGAAAGACTGTTTCACAATTTATCTTGAATCATATCATTTGCCGGTTTGGAGTGCCTTCTGAGATTATTATTGATAATGGAGGTCAATTCAAGAACAAGGACCTAAAGCATTTATGCAAAAATTTTAAAATCAAGCAACATTGGTCCTCCATCTACTTTCCACAGGGAAATGGACAAGCAGAAGCCTCTAATAAAACCATTCTTAAGATTGTTCATAGGACAGTACACAAGAATGGTAGGGATTGGCACTTGCAAATCAATCCAGCATTATGGGCCTATAGAACTAGCATTCGTACACCTACAGGAGCTACTCCTTTTGCACTTACCTATGGCACTAAAGCAGTATTACCTTTAGAAGTAGAGATCCCATCACTTAGAGTCTCACTCAAAGGTTTGATTACAGATGAGGATTACCGCGCTATGAGGTTACAAGAACTAGAACTTCTAGATGAGAAGCGTAAGGCTTCATTTGATCATATGAGAGTGTATCAAAAGCGTATGTCCAAGGCATTCAACAAGAAGGTTCACCTTAGGGAATTCCAAGTAGGTGATCTTGTTTTGCGAGAGAATCCTAAGAACCAACAGAACAGAGAACAAAAGGGGAAGTTCGAACCCAATTGGCTTGGACCATACATTATTACAGTAGCTTTTGGTACAGGTGCATATTTACTGTCGAATGAAGATGGAGAACAGCTCCCTGAGCCCATCAACATTTTGCACCTAAAGAAGTTCTATCCTTGATGCCCATTTCTGTTTGGGGGCATCCTTTGTACATACTTATTGATCCTGAAAAAATTCCAAAAAAATTCATATATGATGCTGAAAAAATCCTAAAAGCATAAAAAGTCCTGAAAAAATACAAAAAAATCAAAACATGCAAAAAATTCAAAAAAACATAGAAAAAGTGCCTTGGTGAAAACCTGGAAACAAGCACCTTGGTAGCAAAAAAAAGAAAACAAATCAAAAAATTAAAATTAAAAAATCAAAAAATCTCTAAGTGGTGAAAACCTGGAAACATGCGCTACTTGAGGCCTTTGCACCCTTGTCTTTTAGCATGCGCTCTCGGCACTGAACCTTTCTCCATCATGCCTTGACCTTATTTGGCGTAGTCTAGAATTGGTCTTTATCTTTGTCTAGGGGGGATAACTGTTAGCATAGGTCCTTTAGGTGCATTTGTCTCTTGGGGCATTTCACAACAGGTGTCTTTCAACACCACCCTAAACAGTGTTTTTCAACACTACCCTTGCATCGAGTGTTTCTTAACACTTATCAGATGTCTTACCCTACAATCTAGTATGATGCAATATTGCTCATTTGCAGATGCGATACTTAGAGTTTGACTCTATGACCAACACACACGCACTTAAACAATCAACTCGCTTGAGATATGTTGACTTTATTTTTCTTTGTGTGTTGTCTATGAGGATTTCTTTGATGAGTGGTCTCTCCCTAAGAAGTTTTCGATGATGCATAGCTAGAAGACTGAGGGTATGAGAACATGTTTTCTTTCTTTATTTGCTTGTGGGTATATTTCATTGATCTTAACTGTCATGAGCATTTATGCTGGTCCTACTTGACACTAGGGATTGACAAGGTATTATCCTTGACTGTTTTATGCGAGTGCATGCTTCTAGTTATCCTGACTTTCATGTGTCTTGATACAAGCATAATTTCGCCATATCAAACTTAGGTAATCTCACTGCACTAGTCATCTTGACCTGCATGTCTTTGGTGCCTAGGTGGGATTCCCACACTTCATCTGATATAGATCATATTCATATACCCATAGTCATACTAGTGTGTATTGTATGATCTTACGACGCTACCAATAAAGCTCGATGATGATAATCAGATGTCTATAAGCGTTGTGACCTTGCAAGTCAACCACTTTTATAGTAGCTTGCATTTCTAGGTTCATGTTAGTTTAGTTTTGCATTTTTGCATATGGAGAGAGCTCTCCTTTTTCATCTTACGTGGACTTGTCAATCGACTGCGCTCACCTTTCCTTTTCTCAATCATGTCTTTCACTCCTTGTCTTTCACATCATGACTTGTTCCTATCATCACAAGGGGTTAATCATATCATCATATCTATATCAAAAATGTCAATTTCAATAAACATGAGTCTACATCATACACATGAGAATCAAACATACATCTATGAGAGAGAACATACATGAGCATATACATAAACATTTTTGAGCAAAATGACAAAATAATGTATAAACTGATACATCCATCACAAGTGAGATGTAAATACAAGATATATCAAACATCTAGTAATCTCATATATATAATGATGTCATCATATAATATGAGATCCCAAAATCTGGATCAATGTCTCAAGATATGTCCAAAATATCTAAACCTAAGCCTAAACCTAAGACTCGCTGCCACCATCCCAAGGACTTGGTGGTGGAGGAGGTGGTGCCACATCTGGTACCACATCCGATCTACCCACTACTGCTGAGTAGGAAGGAGCCCTCTGACCCACTGGTACTACTTGTATGTAGAGACCATGGTAATATGCGGCTCGCACTGCCTCTCTATCTCTCTGCAAGGGCAACCTGTAGGGCTCTCTCTCGTCGCTCTGTCTCTGCCCACTGATCAGTGAGCTCCTGCTCTCTAACTGCTATGGTGATCCTGAGCTACTGTATCTCTACCTCCAGAGCTTGTATCTGGGCTCTCAGATCCTCTCCTCCTGCAGGTGGGTCCTACCTGGCCTCTGCCTGTCGGCGGGCTGGTCTCGCCTCATCCTCCAAAGTAGTTGATCTTTGTCCCCGTGACCATTTCTAGCCACCTAATCTAGATCCCTCCCCTCTCTCCATCCCTCTCCCTCTCTCTCTCCCTCCATCTCCACCGTCTCCTCCATCACCCCCGTCATCCCCCTCACTCCCCTGTGCCACTGGTGTCTGTGCATTTGGGACTGTAAATCTAGGAAATGGAGTCCTGCACCTCTCTGCCTTGTACACTGCATCTGCACCTGCATCTACCATGTCTGGTAGGTACTCCCATGGATCCTGGCATATAGCGGCTATATCCTGTACTGCCTGCTGGTAGTCTAGCATTGGCAGCCAACCCTATCCATCCTCATCTCAGAATCATGCATGTGTCGTGGTCTCTATGGACACCCTCTGCTGGCGTCTGAACTGCCTCCAGACTCACGTAATCACAAATCTCTCCATAATGTCTGGGTGATGACCTACTAGTGGCCAACTACACAGCATGTAATCCAACTCCCAACTGTCACCCCACTACTCACATGACATGTACGGTCTCCATGTGAATGAGGAAAGCTCATCCAGTACCCTGTGATAGTAAGAAACATCCCCGCTATGTGTATGTGGGATGAACCCTGTATACCTGTATATATAAGGATACCTATGCTCCCTAGGTTGTACTCATGGACGCACTGCTGCAATATGCTCCCACGCCCATATCTGAGCGAGTATAGCCCCACACGCCCAAGTCCTAACATCTCTATAGATGATCTCGTGCAGCTCGTAGTACATATCGGCTAAGATAGTCAAGCCCCATGCCATCTGTCGTGGCCATGCCACCAAGTCTACTAGTAATCTCCCCCATCCCAGTGGGAAGCCCTTCTGACTCCTGTCAGGGATAAGGGCCTGTCTAATAAACAATGCCACAATACATGGCATTGGGAAGTCTCTGCCAAAGTCATCCATCAACCTATCCCAGCTGACGTGCCGATCTAGGATGGTGACATCCTAGAACATCCCCTGGATAATCTGTCAACCTGCCATCGCATCCTGATCATAGTATACCTGTGCCAAGAAACAATCATGTCAGTTTCTATCATATGGAAACTTTACAATTATGCTTATCTATAAACATGATTATACTTACAAGCTCTCCATGGCACGGAACCCGTAGGATCTGATAGACATCCTCTAATGTGATAGATGCCTCTCTTGTCGACAGATGAAAGGTGTTGTGCTCACGCGGCAAGAGCAGTCAACAATCAATGATTGGCTCGGATGTGAGGAAACTGCAGTAGATAGTGGAATCCCATAGCTCTGATATCGGCCTTGCCCGGATCATCCAGATCTCAAACAAACCACAATCCTATCACATGGGGCGCTCTAATCTGGAGCATAGGGAAGACCTCCTATACGTCATGAAACCATACCAGATGTTAGAACATATCATGAAGGATGTATAATATTAGTACAAAGTATGTTAAAATCAAACATTGTCAGGACCCATGTCATTTTGGCTCAAAAATGTTAAAACATGTCAAAATTTTATCCTAGGTGACACTATTTTTTTACTAAGTGTTGCGTGACACTTTCTCTTAAGCAGTGCGACATTCTTTGTTTGGGTGACACTTCGCATAGTGGTGTGCGACATTTCATCCAGTGTCATGCGACACTGGTTTCCATGTTCGCGCGACACTATTTTGACCCACGAAGTGTCGCATGACATTTCCCTTCAAAAGGTGCGACACTTGTAAAGTGTCACGCGACTTGTCGCCCTAGTCTAAAATTCAAAAATTTAAAAAATTTTAAGAACATGTTTAAATGTATTAAATGCCATAAATGACTCAACAAACGCGAGTTTTCTAAAAATGTACTGGGGCAAGATAGTGTGGTGGCCAGTTGTGCAATCGAGCATGCTCGAATTGATGTCTGTGGACGGGAACTCCTGCTTGCTGGGCCATCTTCTCTCTCTTAGCTCTTAAGATTATCAAATCACTAAACGACAAATGATTTTGAAAATGAAACTTTTTTCCCCTTTTATAAAATTTTGACTTTTTTTGACCAATTTTCAAAACACCTCAAAATTGCATGAAAATTGCACCCCTACCTAATTTCGACGTCCTGGATCCATTTTCGAACTCAAAATTGAAATCTGAGGTCATCTTGATAGTCAAAATCGCATTTCAAAATTTTTTCCCTGTTTTGTGCAGTTGACTGACCTTTTGAGGCATAATTCTTCGATCTTTGATGGAATTTCTTGCTTTCCATGTCTCTCAATTTTCTAGTCTTTCATTCACCCTACTTCTTTTCTAATTCATCACTGGGGCATGTTTCATTGCCTAATGGTTATCCTGTTATCATTTATCTTTGATTATGATTTCATTTCGATTTGATCATTTTTTTATCGATTTGCTATCTCTCCTCTACCTGATTTCGATTTCAATTCCGAGGGTTCAGTATCTATGGGGTTCTCATCCCCGATTCCTTGATTTTCCTAATTCAGACATCTTTTGTGAGCTTTTGCTAAAATTTGAGATTCTTATCTCTTACTTTGAATGTGATCCCGAATCGACCTCATGTTCAAAGACCTTTGTTTATGTTTTGTCTGGATGTGATCCCAAATCAATCTCACATTGCAACTTCATTCTTTGACTACATGTGTTCCCAGATCGATCACACATTAGTCAAAGAGGGGCAAATGTATGCACCCAAAAATGGTTGCCTAGACTTTGGGCCCCATTTATTCGATTTATTTATCTCTAAATCAATTTTATCAATAATCAACATTTTATCAATTATATCAATTTCCTTGATCAAATCCTATTTCATCATTTTCAATTATTCCTTGGGCTAACTATTTTATCCTAAAGTATTTATTTATTTAAAAGAAATATTTCCTCCCCTTTTAATAAATAAAAAGCCCCCACTTTTCCTCTTATCCTAAGTTGCACAAATAAAGCATCATTCTTATTTTATGAAAAGAGAAAAAGTATTTTTTGTCTTATATGGACACTAAAGTCAACTCTTATTTTTCTATTGGAGGATATTTGTGCACAAGGATCAAGCTTCCATTTTTCTCCACCGTTGATTAAGTCTTTTGCCTCTTAATCTCAATGGTCCATTCCTTTTCATTTCTTATAAAAGGAGAGCTCTCTTCCTCATTTGGATATCCATCT
This sequence comes from Chamaecyparis obtusa, assembly GCA_027943335.1. Lineage (NCBI taxonomy): Eukaryota > Viridiplantae > Streptophyta > Pinopsida > Cupressales > Cupressaceae > Chamaecyparis > Chamaecyparis obtusa. Next base: position 183,176 of record BSBK01007847.1, read on the forward strand.
CTTTCATGCTAATGTTATGCTGCAGGTTTTCTAGGTCATTTGGAGCTTTCTTTGAAGACATTCTACATCCAAGCTTTGAAGACTTGCTTTCATTGTTGCATTACATTCTAGTTGCATATTTTATTTATTAGTTGCATTGTCATGGCATATTAGCTTAGATTTCTTTTTATAGATTAGCTTCACATAGCTTAATTAGGAGAATTGTAATCCATTGCTATTTCATTTCATAGTTGCATTGTACTTTTATTTTGATAAATTAATCTTGCATATTCATATTAGTTTGCATTTCATTGCATACCTTGATTCCATTTGGGGATATCGGCATTGTTTCCCTTGTCCTCATTGTGAATCTCTCATTGTGTGGTTGACTAGTAAGGTCGCTAGTTTCATAGTTCTAGCTGAGAGCAAATCTATCAAGTTCCTTGCAACTCCATGCATAGAGAGCTATGAGTCACTTTGTGAGGCCTCATTGTTGAGCAACCTTACCTGTAATGATTCATAGGAGTGTGGTCATATTTCTACCATACAGTACTTACTATAGAGGAAACAATGTTCTAAGATTCCCAACATAGTTGGGTGGTGACTCAAAGAATCTCTGCAACAGTGCTGGTCAGAAAATCATTTTTAAGATGAGTTTTAGAGGTACTAGGTCCCAGAGGAAAGACCATACAGAAGATAGACTGGAAGAAGGGCTTCCAACTACTTCTAGGCCTAGTCAGACAAGGAAGGGAAGGAAAAATAAGGACATGTCTCATACATGGAGACAAAAAGAAGATACAAGACAAGAGAATCCAATCCAGCCTAGTCCAGAAGGAAATGCATAAGAATATGAAGAGGCTGTTGATTTGGGGTTAAACTAGTATGAGGATGAGCTCCAAGTGGGGGATGTTGAATCTGATAAAACTCTCCCAAAATCTGAAGATATCTTTGAAGAAGTCAATGAGTTGGAGAGAAAAATCTAAGAACAAATTGCTATTAGACAACAAAGAGAAAAAGAAAAAGAAGATAAAGTAAGACATGCTATGATAAGAGCTGAGCAGTTAAAGAGGTGGTTACTAGATTTGGAAGCAATAAATTATGTTCCAGAGCCTGAAAAAATAATAGAACAAACAATTATCCAGGAGGTATGTGAGATGAGAAAACCCAGGGATAAGGGTAAACAAAGAGTTGTTGGAGTTACAATTAATGAACATGTTAATGATAAGGATCCCTTAGATAAGGAGTTGAGGTTAGATGCTGATCTTGAGAAGGCCAGAAGAGAGAAAGAAATATGGGCTAAAGAACTTGAGAAAGAAGAATTGGAAGCTATTGCTGCAGAAATGAAAAAGATTGAGTTTCTTAGACAATCTTCAAGACCTCCAAATGTTGTTGCTTCTTCTTTGGGACAAGGTGGGAATCATGGAAACGTTGCAACACAAGCAACAAATATCCCACCACCGGGTGCTGCTAAAGTTTCTACTACCTCAAACACAAAGGCATCTACATCTCAAGGTGCTGGCCCACCTCAAGGAGGACCTGTTCATGAAAGGTACAAATAACTTCTCTTCTATGGTATTCCTGGTTATCCTAATGTAATTCCTTATGAAATTAGAGAAAAGCTCCCTAAATTTACTGAAAATAATTCACATGTGAGGAACATCTAAAGAAATTATTGATGTAATAGATGATTATAATATTGAACCTGATGATGTGATAATGAAATTATTTGTACAATCTCTAACTGAGGATGCTAGGGATTGGTTCAGAGGTCTACCACATGCTAGTATAGGATCTTGGAATGAATTTAGAAATTTTTTTAAGGAACATTATGGTGATAAAACAAATGAGGGGTTCATGCTGAATGAGTTCAATAATATAAAGAAAAATTAGAATGAGGATGTTCTTGAATTCAATATAAGATTCCAAAAAGCTATGCATAAGCTCTTGCAGGCTATCAGATTAGATGATAGGGTATGTCTTGTGACATATTTGAATGCTTTTGATGCTAAAATGGGATACCTCTTGAGGGATAATAACCCTAGGAATCTTGGGGAGGCTTATAAGTTATCCAATAACATAGAAAGTAACAGAAGAATATCAAGAAAGTTGGGGAGAAGAGAGGATTGGAAGCCTCAAATGCCAAACAAGAGGGAGCCAAGAAGATCTGCAAACTTAAATACTAAGGAGGATGATAGTTTGAAGAAAATTCTAAATGCTTTGGAGGATTTAAAGCCGGGTGAAAAAAGAAATAATAGGGCTGCAATTAATGACAAGCCAACTTTTAGCAACTTTAGCAGGCAGCCAAGAATGCAAAATTACCTTTATAATACTCAATGGAAGGATGGAAAGCCCATTGTTCCAGTTAAAAGGGATAAACTTGATGAAAGGACCCCAAATCCTTTGCAAAGGAGTTCAGTCAATATGAATGATGATATCCCATGGTGTATTTCTTGTCAATCTCCACATAGTCTTGAGTACTGTGTTATTGCCCTAAACATGTCTAAAAAAAAAGAACAAAATGAGCAATATGATGAAAATGGTTGTGTAATGACTTCTTCGCATGTTTGGGATGAGATTGATAAGTAGGAAAATTGGAAATGAAAATGGTAAACAAGGTAGCATGTTTATCAAAAAATCAGAAAAGGGCACACAACTTTCTCAGGAAAAGGAAAAATTGTTGATGTTGTCAGCAAAGTTAAAATAAAGAAGAAGGTTGGACTAGTTGGGCCTACTATGATGCATAAAGGTAAGGCAAAAACATCAGAGGTAGTTGTTCCCCCACCCCAAAAGGGAACTAAGTCTCAACACAAAGATCAACCTAACTTGACTATCCAAGTGGAGAGTAGAGATGTCTCTGCTATAAAGAAGGACATGGATGATCATAAATATGTTCCTATTGATATGAGCAACTTACTTTCATAGATCACTGTCAAGGTTCCACTTTTGGAAATGATGAGAATAGGAGAACATAAGGTGATATCCTTGAATTGGATAAATGGTGTCACTCCCACAAGTGCCCAGGGGATGGATAAAAGTGATAAACATGTAGCTTCTTTGGATGACACACTTGATAGTAAAGGTAAATAAATTATTTCTAAGATTTCACAAATATATTTGGATGAAAATGTTGTTAATACTACATCAGGAATAGTTGATCCTTTCTTTCTATCTCTGATAATAAATGGCAAGTTGTTGAAGAATTGCATGATTGATTTTGGGGCATCAAATATTGTCATGCCTGTAGAGATTATGAAGTCAATGGCACTGAAGGTTGATACACCTCATGGAAGGTGTCAGGCTATGGATTCAAGAGAAGTGCCAATTATTGGTACCATAAAGGCTTTACCTTATAGGTTAGTAGCATATTGAGATAAACAGTTAACTATGAGTGTCCTGGTGGTTGATATCCCTCCTCAATATGGGATGTTGCTATCTAGAAGATAGAGTGCTTCTATGGGAGGAAGTATCCAGTCTGACATGTCATTTTCTACATTTTGCATTGAAGGTGAAAGTGTGAAGGTGTCAAGGGAAACTAGAACCCCTTATATGATTAAGGAAAATGAAGAGGATAGTATGAATTGTTTTGTGGACACTGATATTCGTTCTTTCCAAGTTCAGGAGAAAGAAATGCAAGGAAAGGTCAAGTCAATATTTTTAACTAAAGATGAAAATAACATGGTATACGGTGATGATCTCTGGACTTTATATTTTGATGGAGCAAGTTCAAAAGAAGGTGCTGGAGAAGGAGTGTTGTTAATATCTCCAAGTGGTAAAACTTTTAAGTTTTCTTTTACTCTCATGTTTTCTTGCACAAATAATGTTGCAGAGTATGAAGCCTTGTTAATTGGTTTAAGATTAGCATCAAGACATGGGATAAAGTACCTTAGGGTGACTGGTGATTCTAAGTTAATAATCTCTCATATTATATCAAGATATGCATCAAAGAATCAAAGGCTAAAAAAATACCGAAATGTTGTTTGGGATGAGATTAAAAATTTCAATGCATTTGGTATTGATTGGATGGATAGGAGCCAAAATAGGATGGTTGGTTTATTAGAAAATATATCCTTAAGGCCAAAGGATGTCACTTTTGCTGAGATATCCAAAATTGAAGTTCAGTCTAGGCCTTCTATCCCAGACAATGTTGAAAAATGGCAAGTATTTTCTGATGACCAAGACATACTGAGATTCTTGCAATGCGAGTCCCATTTAGGTAATAAGGAAATGAATTTCAATACTTATGTTGACACCAATAATGGAAAAGAGACTGTCTTTGGAAAGGAGGTCTTGTAGTTAAAGTCTAATAGGGTTCCTAGGGGACTGGTTGCTCTTGAGAGGGCATTTGATAATAAAGACAAGGTTTTTTCTACTAGAATCACTGACAAGCTAAATGATTTGGAGGAAATCAATTTAGGAACAAGTCCGGTACCAAAAAATGTTTATATTGGTAGGAGATTGTCTCCAAAGGTCAGAAAGACATTAATTGATCTTCTCAGAAAATTCAGACATATTTTTGCATGGTCTAATGATGATTTGAAAGCTTACAGAGAAGATTTGTTCCAACATAAGATTCCATTGAAGGAAGGCACTAAACCATTTAGACAGAAATTAAGGCCTGTGAATCCCACGCTAGCACCAAAAATGCAAGATGAACTCAAAAGGATGATAGATGTCAGGATCATCAAACCTATTAGACATTCTACTTGGGTGTCAAATTTAGTTTCTATACGAAAGAATAATGGTGGCATTAGGCTTTGTGTTGACTTCATGAACTTAAATATAAATTCCTTAAAGGATAATTATGGTTTGCCCAATATGGAGAACATGCTACAAAAAGTCACTAGATCAGAGTTGATGTCCATGATGGATGGTTTCTCTGGATATAATCAAGTTATGGTCAAGGAGTTAGAGCAATTTAAAATTGCATTCACTACCCCATGGGGAACATATGTTTATGTTAGGGTGCCTTTTGGTCTAACAAATGCTGGTGCTTCTTTCCAGAGAGCCATGCATGTGGCCTTTGCATATTTATAAATAAATTTTTGGTTATGTATCAAGATTATCTCACATCATATCCAGCTAAGGAAAGTCAGCATTGTGATTATCTTGAGAAACATTTTATCAGAGCTTTGGATTATGGGGTTTCTTTGAATCCAAAAAAGTGTGCTTTTGGTGTTGTAGAAGGTAAGCTCTTAGGACATATTGTTTCTAAAGATGGAGTGGGAATTGACCTTGAGAGGGTTATGGCTATAGATAAGCTTTCCCCACCTAAGAATGTTAAAGGTATTCAATCCTTTTTTGGACAGGTGAACTTTTTAAGGAGATTTGTTACAAATTTTGCAGAAATCAATATCCCCATCTCCAAAATGTTGAAAAAAGGAGCAAAGGTTGAGTGGAATGAAGAGGTAAATGAGTCTTTCAAAAATATTAAACAAGCCATCAAATATGCCCCTGTTTTAAGGACACCTGACTATGATAAGCCCATGGAGATATTTTCTTTTGCCTCTTGTCATATTGTTGCAAAAGAATGCAGATGGATATGAGCAACCCATATCATTTTTCAGCAAATCCTTACAAGCAACTGAATTGAAATATGATATTACTGAGAAATAGGAATATGCCCTGGTCAAGGCTATCAAGGCTTTCAAATGTTACCTTGTGGGAGCAACAGTGGTTGCATATGTGCCTAGTGCTACAGTTAATGATATATTGGTGCAACAAGAAGCTTCAGGGAGGAGATGTAGATGGATCAACAGGATCCAAGAATTTAACATTGATATCTAGGTTACAAAATTGGTAAGAGGCCTAGGTCTTGCAAAATTGATGGCCCAAAGTAACTTAGTTGCCAATCATGTAAACATGCTAGAGGAAGAACAAAGTCCATATATTTGTGATATGGATTGTTGTGATTGGTACAAGGATGTTATTGGTTACTTGTGGAGGTTGACCCTTCCCCCTGATATGGATGAAAATAAAAAGAGGATTGTCAAGTTGCAGGCTGTTAGATATGCTATTGTAGGTGGTAAGTTATGGTGAAGGAGCAATGAAGGAGTGTTGCTCAAATGCTTAGACCAGGATAGGTCTAGGACCTTGTTAGAAGAAATGCATAGTGGTGTTTGTGGAGGTCATTACATGGAAAAAACTACAACCCATAAGATTCTCAAATCTAGATTCTAGTGGCCTACAGTTTTTAAGAATGCTCATTAGTTTGTAAGAAAATGTGATGCATGTCAAAGATTTGTTGGTAAATTGAAGTTTAATGGAAATCTACCTCTCAAACCCATTGCAGTTCAGGCCCCCTTTTAGAAATGGGGCATAGATTTTATTGGAGAAATTCCAAACAAATCTAGTGGTGGACATTCTTAGATACTGGTAGCAACAGACTACTTTACTAAGTGGGTTGAAGCCATCCCCACTAGAAGAACTACTAGTAAAGTTGTAATGGATTTTGTAATGCAAAATATTCTAACCAGATTTGGTTGTCCAAAAACCTTGGTGGTTAATAATGCAATGTGTTTTAGATCAGAGGATTTTGCTAATTTCTATCAGGAATTTGGTATAAAGGTATCATACTCATCCCCCTATCATCCACAAGGCAATGGCCAGGCTGAGTCCAATAACAACAATCTGATTAAGATTCTAAGGAGAGTACTGGATAAAAATAAGAAAGCTTGGGTCTCAAAGTTACAATTGGCCTTATGGGCTGACAGGGTGACTGTAAAGAAAGCTATAGGGTGTGCCCCTTTTGATCTAGTCTATGGGATAAATGCTAGATTGCCCAAAAATAACTTACTATAGATATACCTATTTATTTAAAAATATGATGATGAATTAGAGGATGAAATGATAATAAGGTTGAATGACCTGATACAGTTCAATGAGGCAAGAAGTGAAGCACATGACAGAAATATGAAGGTTCAAGCACAATGCAAGGTTTTGTGTGACAAGAGAGCTACTCATAGAAGTTTTGAGAGTGGTGATCTTGTTCTGGTGTGCAATGCAAGGTTGGAAGATAAAGGTAAGCATGGGAAATTTGACCCAATCTGGTTGGGCCCTTATCTTATTGAAGAAAAATGGGGGACATCTTCTTATATCTTGAAGGATTTAACTGGAGGTACTTTGGAATTGCCTATTCATGGGCATTTCCTAAATTTTTACTTCTCTTGAAGTATCTTTTCCATGAACAATAGTTTAGGGTTCCCATGTACATTTTGTGTATAGTGTGTTTGTTTCTGGTCTGTGTTTTTGTGGGTGGCCTGCTTCCCCTAGAGTTTCTAAATCCTTTTCATGCCTGCAAGAGGCATGCATCCCCAATCAGAGCCACTGTTAGCCCATTTTCCTATCAATGCAAAAAATCAAATGAAAATGGTCCATCCCCTGCATAACCCTAGAAAATTGTCATGTCATGATGCAACTTCTTTTGATATGCGAAAAGGAAGTATAATGTTTCATAGCTTGTGAGCTTAGCCATAGATAGTTCAGGGTGTCACCAAGCCCCATTCAAGATCGTGTGTGCAAAAATGCAAAAACCAGAGAGATATGGTTATTTTAAGGTCTTAGAAATAGGGTTTATCCATGTCCTAGGGCTTCATGAAATTTGTCTAAATTAAAACCCTAGCCATTTCTATTTCTCTGTTACCTTTTTCGAGTCATTTAAGTCTCATTTCTGCACATGCCTTTTCTCTTTCCTTTGTTCGCTGAATCTCTCAGTCTGGGCGGTTAAGTTCCTAACATTCAGCGATCTAGCAGGTGGTTTATTTTTCCTTCAGTCATTTAATCTCTTAATTGAACCAAGGTTAAGGTTTTTATTCAACGACTAGGAGATTGCTTTAGTCGTGTGATATCCTGATCAAATATGAGTTAAGTTAAAAATTTAGAGACTTAGCGACAACCGTGGATGGAAGATCAGGTCAATGGCCAACATTTAATCGCAAGATTTAACTAGGGGTCAAGAAAAGATTATGAGATCATGTGAATGCCTTTGTTGCCCATTCTCTAGAGCAGATCCAGGTTAAGCAAAAGGTTCAGTGATCAAGCGAAGTCTTCAGTCGTGTGTTCTCTGGATAGAGGTTGAGTTAAAGTTTAAAAGTTTTGAGGATAGAATCTGGACCGTTGATGATAAATAGATTGGGTGGTGGTCATTGAATCTCCAAATGAAACATAGGGTTAAATAAATGTTTAGTGATCACGCAAATGCTTCATTCACATGATCTCCAGACTAGGCTGTGATTAAGTAAAATGTGTCGCAACCTAGCAAATGCCTTCAGTCGGGTGTTCATTGAGCTGAATGACTTGAGGTTAAGGGATGCTTGCCATGGTCAAGATAAAGGCAATACAAGTCTAGGAGAAGATTTACGATGGTCGTGATGCCGCAAAGAAAAAGTGTTAGAAAGATATTCATCATGCTTTTGCGACAACCATTTGATCTTCCAGTAGGTAAGGACAGATGATACGGTGGGTCCGATGCCAGGTGCTGTAGATATGTTTGATTTTCATTGGTTGCAAAGGATGGTGACATGGAGGTTTATGTGGAAAAAGTTTTAGTCCAACTGGGCAAATTTAAATGTGAATCATTCAATGTGCCGGGAGGAGATTTGATCGACGGTCATGTTTTAAACTTGGTGGTAACTGTTGTTTTTCAAAATTAAAATTCTATTTAGGGTTTTCTGGAGGGTTTGAAATAGTGAGCTAAAAAGCCATGAAGTCAAATCAGATTTGGACGTGTTTCAACTCGATTGCAGGTGAAAATTTATGAGTAGGATCATGGTGGTTGTTGCGTGCTGATTTTGTGTCCTGAGGTGCTTCTACCGAGGAGAAGTTGATATAAAAATCACACCATCTCTGATACAGTTTGAATCAATGAGGTTTTAATGATAATTTATATGTCCTTATGAGGAGCATGGCTAGAGTGTTGCTCAGGTTGATGATCATTTTAATCTCGATGGCCTTGTGCTGGGTGGCATGTCTTATCTGCAGTAATTCAATTGCTTGAGGGTGGTTGAAGTTTGAATTTTGCCCCTAAATGATTGGATGCTTGTTGCAATCCTGGTATAAATGATTTTTCATGATTATTTGGAGGTATTGGGAGTTAGGTGTTTGAAAGGCATACTTTTTGAACCCTAGTCTCAGTCGGGATTGTAAGAATAATTGCTTCAGTGCTTGTTAATGGAAGATAAAAAGTTGCAGGTCTAAGCTATTATTTGCAAGCTTGTATTTGAGATAAATTGTATGCACGAGAAGGATTCATCAAACTTAATACAAATATCTAGTTCTTTTCTCTCCTCTATGTCAAGTTTTATGAATTTTGAACTTTCTAGTTCATTACACAACTGTTATGTATGTATCTTCATTCCTGAGTTCTGATCTAGGATTAGATTAAATATTGCTTTGGGTGGGATATGAATTCATCCTAATTTGCACAAGGATTCTTTGTAAGTAGCAAGGATTGTGGTAGATGTATTTATGGCTATGAATCTTGGATATTTTCTAGTCTTTGCATCTTATGTATCTTGAAGTTCTTGCCCAATGGATAAGGCACTGGTCTAAATGAGTAGATCTCCTGTTGACACACACTAATCAGGGTTGTTACAATCACCAAATTGAATCAAGAACCAGTTTTAAGCTTTTAAACTTTGGTTGAGGAGTTGTTAGCTTGTCCATAGCAATGGAGAGTCAATGAATGTTTGGTTGACATTTAGTACTTTCTTGCTATCATCTGTTGTTCAAATCGAGTCTTGGTGTTGTAAGAGTATTGTTTTCACTGGATTAGGTATACCCACCTTGGTTTTGTAGAGCCAAAAGTGCACAGGGTAGTCTTGTCCCTATAGTTGGTCCAATTACCTTAAGCCCCTTATACATTTTGGAACTAACCACTCCTAAAATCTATCTAAAGCTATATTGGTAGCCTAAGAGCATAAGCCATTTTGAAACACCAACAGAATGCTCGAAGAATGTTTTAATGCAACTACATTCCTTTTTCAAGTTCAAGATGTACATTGTGTTTGTCTCCATTGAATTCACACATGCGTATGTAGAGTGACAAGGGTGGGAAGGTGATATGGAAACAAACTTCTCATTCAAGGTGTTGAAGAAGTAAATGGCCTTTTGGGGCCCTATTTTGAAGGAATGTCTGAAAAGTGTTTTTGCTATGTGTGACTTGTTCTTCCTCATAGTGGTCTGGGCTTTGTTGGGGATTGAATTCCTGGTGTCCAAATTTTTATTTTGTACAAACACGAACATCTCTTCCATGTTTTTTCCACGAGGTCTTCATTTTAGTTTGAGGGCGGAGGTGATAAGGGTGGTGAAGTGGTGCATCCAACCGGAATGGCACATTGGTTTGGACAAGAGTGTGGTCTGCACGGTGTCGGGTAGAGGGTTTCTTATGTCACATCTAGAGTGTGGCTTGGATTTTTAGGTGTACCTATCATCTGGACCCTTTCCTTCTTCATAGGGCTCTTGGCAATATTATAGAACAAAAGATGAAGGCCCATAAATATTGGGCTCTCATTGTGGATTATGTTCATGATTGGGAATTGGTACTGGTAGCAGGCATTCATAGGGACCAAATGAATCTAAACTTGTTCAGATTCTAGTTGGTTGGGGCATGGACAAATATGAAGGATTACATGAGGGTAAATGGTCATGGGCATCATGAGAGGGGTTGTGGAATGGTTTGTGGATTTCGCTTGGCTCACAAACGAGGATGTGGTCATGGGTGTCAACTCTGAGCGAGGTGGTTCAATACCCCTTTCATCTTGTTTCACTTGCATCCCAAGTTTTACTTTTCTCATTTTCTGAGTAAATTCATGTGGTTTCATGTATTTGGGTGGGCATGGGATATGAAATTGTAAATGATTTTTTGATAGTATGTTCATTCTAGGTAGACTCGTATGTGGTTAGGGTTTATTCTACAAAGACTTGAGTCTCTATAATTTTGGATGTGGGGAAGTCTAATGTTAGTTGCACTCTAGTTTTGTTATTCTACAAATAATGTATACCTTACTTTATAATATTTAATAAAATCATAATTTTTCGACCAAAAAAAAGTATTATTCATATTATTGATGATGTTGTCATTAAAGGTTATTATTTAAATATGAATTTTATAATATTACTCGATTTTACTATTGCCTTTGATAATTCCTATGAATTGGTGGTTAATGAGATGTAGCCACATGTTTGTTTGATTCTTTTATCTCAAGTTATACTCATCTAGAGTAAATGATGTGTCTCATGTGAAACCAATAAAACTAATATTCATATCAATTACAATTTGGATCTCTTATTTGTTAGATCTAAGAATGTGTTTTTATTTTAGTGAGTTTTGTTTGTGCATTTCTCATGATATGTGTAAATGATCAAATAGGCTTTTCAAAATTAATTTTGTAGTTGAATTTTTTATATTAAATATAGAAGGTAAAATGGTTATAGATCTGTTCATATCATTGTGAAGACTCAAAACAAAGTAAAATTGGTCATGCAAGACCAAAAAGCTAATCAGTATGTTACTAATTTCTACAAAAAATGAACTTTTAACAGCCTACTTACAAGATACAGTATGAGCTATAAACATATATACATTTGTATATCCATAGTTACATTCTATAAGCATTTTATTAGTTTAAAAACATCCTTCAAAATGCCAAAATGGAGATATCATCTTAATAGTTCTTCCTTGCACTAAACAGTTCTACTTTGTTGTTATCCTTAGGTTGATTAGTCATGGTTAGATCTACATTGGATCTTAATTCTTCACAAATTGCATTGCTATCTTCACTAGTGTGGTACATGGTCCAACTCCTCTTCCTAGTATTCTTGTATTACCCTTCTTCCATATCCCACTTATTATATCTCCTAACAAATTCTAGTACCCCTTGAAGAAAAGGTTGATTTTCTTTCTTTTTGTTTCCACATGTTTGACCATAGAGGATTTATGATGTGTTTATAGTACTAAGACTATCGTCAAGTAGTTTTTAAAACTTCCTTTTTGATATTGCAATGGTTAGATTAATCTATAGGGAAACATTAAGAAGAATGAGACTTTTAGTTGACTCGGTAAGCACCCTTTGATCAGGATTGAATTGAGAAAATATTGAAATCCAATTTTTCAATATTAAGCTCTCCTCATTCCTAAAAACCTAAATTTTCCAAAGAACTTCAGTAGAAAGTAAAAGCCAAAATAGATTAAGCTCTTTAGATAATTTATTAATTTTACCAAATAATATTTCAAACCATACAATATTTATATTCCAACCATTAAGATTATTACAGAGTATGTTCTAGACTTCTTTAGCAATAAAAAAATCAAAAAATATGTTTAACGGTTTAAGGTTGCATTAATATTACAAAGACTCGACTCTCTACAAAGTAAACCCTAACTAGATAGAAAACCCATCTTTGGGAAGATTGAGGGAAGAACATTCTTCTCTAAGAACATAGTATGTTCTTGCATGGGTGGTAAGCAAGTCAAAGTCACTGCTCAAGGTAGCCCAACTTTTAATTTTTCTATTAACCAGGATGTATTTAAAACATTTTATGCCTTTATCATTCTAATTATTTGTGGAACAACCTTGGAGAAGTGCCAATGGCTTATCTTTATAATATAAGTTCCACAAAATTGATCTGTCCATCATAATTCTGCCATTGAGAATTATGGTATTCTTAGTGAGGTTGCCCCTCACAATTCCCAGGCCTTCCAAATAATTTTAGAAATACTGGAGACTATAGGAGTCATAGAGAACTAACCAACTAAGAGATCGGTAAATGGTAGGACCTTCCAGAACTTGGCTTCTTGTCCATGGTTCACTAATTCAATTTTACCAAATGTTCTTTTCTTTTACCTTTGCCATCTAACTAAAGGAAATTTATGTTTTGCTTCTTAATGTCATTGATTTGATAACCTTTGAAGAGATGAATTGAGGAGTAATGCAAATTACAAGATTGCAATCTTCATGCCAAGGAAAGGTATTGTTTGTTACATTTATTGATCTTACTATCTATTTTTTCTTTGATACACATCCACATTTGTTTTAGGTAGGTATTTATAGTGAATAGTATGCCTAGATATCTCACTTATTTGTTGGGACCTCCCCAACTAATTCCATATTTGGAGAACCATGGAGGAGACTCATTATTCCAGCTTCTAGCATAACATATTTGGAAGTAGACAACTTGGCCCTAGATGAAAAATAAAAAGTATTCATTTTATTGATCAATGAATCAACATTATCCTCATTCATTTCTACAAAGAGGGTAATGTCACCTATGAATTGTAGATTCACAAGAGTTTCATTGTTAGGAAGAAGGATGCCTCTGGTTTTAGAGGAGAGGGAGGAGTCTCTCAACATGTAATGAAGAGAATCTAAAGCAATAACAAAGAGTGAGGGGTTGGAGGACAACCTTGCTTGATTGACCTCTCCAACTTGAAACTATTAGACTTGAACCCATTGACATCAATCTAAGCCTCAACATCTTTCAATAGTGTTTGGACACAATGAGAGAAAGTGTTAGGGAAGCCATAGGCTTGCAGAGTCATGAGAAGGGAAGACCATTCCACACTTCATAGCCTTTCTCAAAATCAAGAAGAACCATTCTAAAGTTTTGGTGATCCTCCTTAGACCAATTCATAGCTTCCTAATTGGTTAACAAGTTCTATAGAATATATCTTCCTTTAATAAAACATGCTTATATATTAGTGATAAATGTAAGTAAAATATCCACCATTTTAAGAACAAGAATTTTGGTCAAGATTTTGTTGGTTACATTAAGCGATGTAATTAGCATCCAATTTTTAAAAAGTACTTTGTCTCCATGTTTAGGGAGAAACTTTATAATCCCTTTATTGATATTATTTCCAAAAGAGCCCCTTTCCTTAGGCTCCGTTTGTTTGCGGAATTGGAATTTGAGTCAAAACCTGATTATCTCAAAATCAAGTTTTGTATATTCCGGTTTTGTATATTCAGAAGATGTTTTGGACCGTTTGGTTGACCCGGAAGATGGATGAGACAATCCATCTTCTGTGTTTGGTTGCCATTTTCGAAATTGAAATTGGAAGATAGAAATTCCTCTTTATGTGTTTGGTTTGCAATTTCAAATTGGAATTGTAATTACATTATCCATTTTATGTGTTTGGTTCTACATTTTGAATTGGAATTAGAATTTGATTTTTAATTTAATATTTTATTATTTTGGTCCATTTTTTATGTATAGTTTTTTTATATTAATTTATATTTTTATGTAGTAAATCATAACCAAAATTTAAAATATTTTTTTCAATTTTGTGAACAGTAAACTTAACTTTTTTTTCAATAATTTTATACATTTTATTTTGGTTCATTCTTTATGTATAGTTTTTTTTTATATTAATTTATATTTTTATGTAGTAAATCATAAACAAAATTTAATATATTTTTTTCAATATTGTAAACAGTAAACTTAACTTTTTTTTTAATAATTTTATACATTTTATTCTGGTCCATTCTTTATGTATAGTTTTTTTTTATATTAATTTATATTTTTATGTAGTAAATCATAAACAAAATTTAATATATTTTTTTCAATATTGTGAATAGTAAACTTAACTTTTTTTAATAATTTTAGACATTATCATAAACAATATTATAACAAAAAAATAATTATAGCATTGCTCGATATCACATCAAAATATAAATAAGTCATCTAGTCCACATATATATCTATCTCCAACAAATGATCAAACTAAATAGTACGATTGTTGCACAAAGAAAACATCGTAAAAACAAGATTTTGGCTTTAGATGTAGCCTCCACTTTTGCCATAGTTTTCTCAAGTCTTTTGCAATTCTTGCACTCGTCATCTACAACATGTCTGTGTGTAGAACATACTGATGATGTAGACAACGACGGGGTGTCATTGACCCATCGGAAGTACTCGCATCCACCTCCATCCTACAATACAAATCTAAGTTAGTCTCGCTATAATGACTAATATTTATTCTTTGTAAACATTTAAATATTGTGCAATTAACAACCTTAGTGTAGTTTTTACAACCCCAAAATTTACGGTCTGGATTTTCCTCTGTCTGTGACTTCCTCAACACACAACACAATCCATCACCACAGTCACACATAGGAACATTCCTCATAGCCATCAGTATTGTATCAAGCAAAAATTTGTTCATTCATACTAATTTTGTTCGCTATAACAACATGACTATATTCTATGAGTACAAATTGAAAAAGTCATACAAAAAATATAATGACACAACTATAGCATCAGATATAACAATATCCATGAACTGATTGGTGGTGTGAAAACACACTGTTAAATAAGAAAACGCAAGTAGATCCACGGTCTACGCCCTTATGCCGCACATTCGATGATCAATCCTGCATCTACAAAGTAAACATGATAGAAAAACTAAAACTTGTTTATTTTTAAATGGAATACACCAAGGAGTACCATCAGAAATATTGATCGTTTACAAACAGGAACAGTAAACAATCATCAGATAGCTCATTTTTTATCACCATATGTGGATTTTTTTTCATCAATGTTTGAAATACCTTTTGGATTTGATTGTATAGATAGTTTTGGATCACACTCTGTGATCCATGATCTGGATGAAAGAGACCAAAATGATTGCAATAGACCAAAATGATGGACTTTTCTGTCAATCATTTTTCTCTCTTCCATCATGATGAGGGATCACAAAGTGTGATCGTAAAATATCTACAAAATCGAATCTAGAAGCTATTTCAAACATATTTAATGTCAACATATGTGTAGTCTCACTTTATCATCATATGTGTAGTCTCAAAACTATCCATTTCTATTTCTGTACCTATCACGTGGTTCTTTAAAAATAATGAAAAATGAAAAGAAAGTGAAGATGAAATAGAGGATTGAACAAAGTAGAATTATTTAACTTAATTTCGTAACACAACAATAATAACAAGATGGTAAATATACATACAAAATCATGAACAATACAGTCGTCTACCAAAACACATTTATAAAATCATGTCTAAAGAACTAGAAATGGATAGTTAAGAGACTACACCTTAACATTGCATTAAATGAAGCATTCATCATGTGGTACTCCTTCGTGTATTCCACTTAAATATGTTAAAAACAACAACACTAAAAAATGCAAGCTAAAAAGCACATTAATGAAAATAATGGTCAAGGGAGGGCATGCACCTTGAAGTGGAAACAAAAACTCAAAATTCAAAGGAAAAATGAAAGAAATAAGTTGATTAACACAATAAGTATACCAGTGGGTACTTAGTAATGGCTACTGTAGACTAGTGTATACGAAAACAAAGAGGGAAAAATGAAAGAAATAAGTTGAGTGGGTTGACACCTAATCCCAAGATTGGAAAAAATCCACATTTGGAAAAAATCGTTGCAAATTTAATAAAACCGTCGGGTCCGCGTCTTCCCGAATTCATCGTTGAAACATCTTTGCATGGCCATTGAGAGAGCAAGTTTTTACTTATGCATTGCATACTAATTGCAGTTCATTGCAAGTATGTATATGAACTGCAATTAGTATGGAATATTTCAAGTATGTATATGAACTATACATACTTGAAATATTACAAGTATGTAATATTTCAAGTATGTATATGCCATTGAGAGAGCAAGTTTATAAATTAAGCTCCTTAATGCTAAACTTCCTTATAAATTAAGTGCCACATTATTCTGAAAACATATAATCAATCTGGCACACAAAAACATATTGAGAATTTATAAATTATAGGACTAAAACTTGAAATTAAAGTTAGAATAGTAAATACAACTCATGCATCTAGGAAGTGTAAGATAGCAACCTGTACATCGAGTAATAAGGAGTTCAATGCTAGAGTTATTGAAATATGTAATGAATTTATAGTCAGAAAGAAGTTTTTCTTTTGTGTCACAGATTGGGAGGGAAAGATAGATATCAGAATTATGTAGAAGACTCAACACATCTCAAAGTCAATTCTTTATAACTCTCAACAAAAGGAAAAATAAACAATTTTCTACTCTTGCACCAAATTGAAAAAAAATGCAATCTGACACTCGTATTTTCATTTCCTACACTATCGAACAGATTTTGTATCCCAAACAGAACATTTCTTTTTGCCAAAATGTTTTTGTATATTGACATGTTTTCGGTCTTTCTATCTAGTAGGACAGTCATACCCTCTCTATCTAGTAGGACAGTCATCCATGACTGTTTTAAGCAAAATCATTGGTATTTGTCACTATCAAAAGGCACAAAGATATCAGTGATTTATGTTCACTATCCAATGCACAATGGATCTGCATCAAAAAGGCCAGAGTCCAAGGAGGATCTAAAGTCCAATGAGCCAAATGATGAATGCAAAGTGTAGTGAGCAGTCAGGGAAAGCCTGACATTTTATCAAAAAAAACCATGTCACAGTGAGGTCCCATTATCCAAGCAGCAATACAACAGGATATACCATTGTCTTAGAGGAGTCCTTATCAAGAACACAATCCAAAAGGCCGATAGGAATTACAACTAGTGGCAGAGCATCTAGGAGCACATCACAAAGCATCAATGTGATCTCAAGGGCATTGAGCATAAGGTCTTGACATCAATCAAGATCACAGTTCACAATCACTCATAAGAGACAGAAAAATGGTGAAGAACTTGAAAAGAAAAGCTAAGAGGTCAATTTAACTTTATGTATCATAAAAGAGAAAGCAATTGTCAGAGTCTAGAATGGTCTGATGGAACTTTTATGTTTACTTGGTGGAGTCCTAAGATAGCCCTCAACACCTTGTGGAAGTATTGACTGATTGTCTCTCCTAAGTGCCCAAAGTTGTGGGCAATCTTGCAGTTCCTCAGATTGTGGCCAACGGTGTGGAGGAACATCATAAGTTGTTCTTCTAATGTCAAATGTATCGTATCTCTCAAGGTTCCTTTCAACCTTAGGATAGTAGCTAGACGAAAGAAGGCTCCCCTACTCATGTGAATTTGATCATGACAATCCACATTGTTGGAATGAATAACCATTCTATAAAAAGAATTTCCTTGTCTTCTTTGTTTACGTGCTCTACCTTCTTGAACTACCACTACTCTGGCTACGGCAACACAAGCAATAAGAGCTGTGAGAAGAAGAGAATATTGGGTCTCCATAGCTACCTGTCCTAGAACATCAATATTCTTAATAGGATCCATCAATGGCCTGAAATGTGGACAAGCACAACGATATCAGCAAGGAGATATCCAGTATGAACCGAGTGTTCCCTAAAAGTACATCTTGTCGACAATTTAAAATTTTTTATTTTTCATTGAGAGTGATTGGAAACTAGATTAGAGAAAACTAAACATACAGTATGCTTGATATTTTAATTCTTTCCAAACAATATACAATTAAATTATCAAGCACACTATTTTATCAAGCATACTATCCTATTGATAAAGATTTAGTGGAGGCCTGCAACATCCTTTTCCTCTCTAAGACTTGCAATAGCTCCTATTCTAGCTTTCCCTCCTCCCAATGGAAAAAGGACTCCCTTCTCCCTACCATTAAAGCCAAATCCTTGTACACTCCCTTCTTGTTGCTAAATCAGATATATTCTAAATTGGGATTCTACATTTTTAAATTGGGATTAAAAAAATGTGGGCCAGATACAGACCCTCTCTAAAATATAATTAACCACCACACTTCATACCTAAAATGTTGTGCCTTATCTTTCTGTGTTCCAATTTCATGTAGTACCTAGTTGTTGTTTATATCATGAGCTACCTGTGACCTTAATATTCCAAAATGTGGCCAGGTACACATTCTCTCCGTGATTTACTCAACCAACATACTTAAAGTGTTGTGCAAATACGCTATGATCTTGTTGGTTTGTCATGGGTTTTGTAGAATCTTTGAAGCGTTTCATGCAGAGAAGAAAATATGAGAGGCTAGATTCATCATTCAAGAGCAGGAGGCACATAAGTATTGCCAAGTTTGGCAGTAGGAAGAAAAAGTTTTGGAGGTTGAGATTGGTGCCCAAGTTGAAGTTAAGATGGCTTGATGCCAAGCTTTTTTTGGTTAAGTTGAGAGATGGGTATGTGAATCTGATGCTAAATTTAGCAAACACTGATGTGGGAGGTGGATTTGGCCCCTGTTATGTTGCAAGGGTTGGAACTCAGTTCAGACAGAGAAGTTTAAGGACCGTGATGCAAAAGTTTTGGTTGGCATATATAAGTCTCTCATGTTTGAAGATCATATGGGGACATTGCACCAATGAGCCCAAGAATTTTTTCGTCTTTTGGGATTTGGGTATATGATAGATTTGACTGAGGACTGGCAAGGATCTCTTAACCTGAGTTGTGTTGTGTGAAGTGTATCAAGTTTTTTTATAATCAATCAATTAATTGAAGGTTGTTTCTAAATTCCATTGTGAGTGCATGATAGTTTTTGTATCAATATTTCAAATCATAATCTAAGATTATGATCTATCATCATGGTGAAATAATATATTTAGGATTATACTATGATCCATCATCGTGATAAAGTAGTGTTAGTAGATGATGGAGAAATAGTGTTAATATAGAGTTCTCATCATCATGATAAAGTAGTGTTAGTAGATGATGGAGAAATAGTGTTAATATAGAGTTTTGTGATTTGGTCCCTGTTATGTTGAGGAGTTGGAAATCAGTTAAGACAGAAATTTTAATGACCATGGTGCAAAAATCTTGGTTGGCATCTATAAGTCTTTCACGTTGGATGATCAGATGGGAACATTCCACCTATGACACCTTAGAAATAATTTCACTATATTTTGGGATGTGGGTATGATAGGTTTTCATTTAAGGACTACCAAGGATTTCTTAAACTCAGTTATGTGGTTTTGGACCCTGTTATTTTGGAGGGGCTAAAAATTAATTTAATTTGTTGGCATATATAAATCTGTCATGTTTGAAGACCACATTGTGACATTAGAACCAAAAAAAACCATGAATTTTCTTTTTCTTTTGGGATTTGGGTATTGATAGAACTTGATAGGACTGACAGGGAGATTGTGGCCCCTGTTATGTTGCAGGGGCTAGAAATCAGCTTGGACAGAAATTTGAAGGACCGTGGTGCAAAAAATTTGGTTGGCATATTAGTCTTTATGTTTGAAGGTCAGATGGGAACTTTGCACTAATGATCCAATGAAATCTTTCATCTTTTGGGATTGGTATATGGGAGATCTTAAGGATATTTCTACAATCTATTAGATTTTTACATTGAAGTATGGGAGATCTTAATGATATCATATTTTCACAATCTATTAGATTTTGCATTCACATTTTAGATTACACGATCTATTATCTGGCCCACATTTTTGTAATCCCAATTTAAAAATGTAGAATCCCAATGGAGAGATGTCACTTTGTAAAATACAAGAGTTTGTTGGAATACTTTACTAGGAAAAAGCATAATCAAGCCTAATTATTTGTTGAAAGATGCCACTAAAAATTTTGAGTAGCATGAGAATTTATCTGCCCAATCTAATTTCATTCTCATGGACTGTAGAAATATAAAGTTTCTGAGAAGTAACCATTTGAAAACCCATTTGCCATGCCCATATTCTATTGAAAGAAAGTGCAAGCACATCTGACCTAATTAATTATCTTTTATAGGAGTGAAATCGATTTGAAAATTTCTAGAAATCTACTCATTTGTGAACAATTTGATTAAGAAGATTTGCAAAAAACGAATGATGAACAAGAACACTTAATTTTCAACTCACCAAACCAACCGATTGTGATGATGGTTACATTCTGTTCATCTGTCGTATTACCTATGCAATCTGACTGCTTAACTACTACAGTTGTACTGTTTTGCCCTTTGATTTGTTATAAAATTAATCTTCCAGTTATCTGTCAATTTAAGTTTGAACAATGCTTAAATCTATAGATAAATAATGTATCCTGGACGCACAATGGGTTGACATCAAATGTATAACAATGTCTGAAATATATACAGAGAATGCAAGTCTCAGATTGTTCCTAAGAAAATTTCTTGCAACAATAGCAATTTAGACTTTTCATTATTTTTTGCGATTATTTTATTCGATTTATTGCAGTAATTACGTTTGCTCAAGCTATTAAAACGTTGAAACTACCGACAGTAACCCACCACATCATCACCGAGTCCTCTACAGTGGAGATCTTGAAAATACCCCAACACAAGATTACAAAATATTACTAACCCAACACATATTCACCCAGTCTTCTACGATGAAAACCTTCAAAATACATCAACACAAAATTACAAAACATAAACAATCACAAAACCCTACCGTCAGTTTCAGAAAAAAATAAACAGCAAACGGTAGGGTTTCACTAAATCTTCCTTGTACAGTGATAAAACAGAACGAATCAACTATACCCAATCCACAACTCGATGAAAAAGACGAGGAAATGAAATGGGCATTGCATATTAGCAAGGAAATATTTTCTACTTACCTTTTTCGAGCTGAACGTTGCAGAGCGGGAGAGGTCAAACAATGCAGAGCGGGAGCCGAACATTGCAGAGCGGGAGCGGTCAACCATTGCAGAGCGGGTTGCGGAGGTGAGAATTGGAAGATGCGAAACCCCTTTTTCGAAACCCCATTCCTTATCTTGGAAGACGTGGACCCGACGGTTTTATTAAATTTGACGCGATTTTTAACAAATTCGGATTTTGATTTTGAATTCCACCTCTCAGGTGGGAAGACGCTGCTGCTCGTTTTGGGGCCTAAATTGGATTTTGGACTTTAAAACCCAAATTGCAAATAAGCAAAACAAACAACAGATTTGAAGAAAAATGGGAAGCGCCGCCGCCAATTCCGATCGTATTCCCGCAAACAAACGGGGCCTTATAGACTTGAACCAAATCCTTACTAATCTAGTCTATGTTAGTTTTATTAAATTCAACGGGCAGTCCATCTCCGAGAGTCTTGTCATTATTTTTATAGTATTTTTTATTTCTTCAATGGAAATGTCCTTGTCAAGGCTTTTAACATCTTCAACTGAAAAAAAAATAGGATAAGGGATCTGGCAAAATGCTATCCTCTTTACATTGATGATCTGAGTTCTCAGAGGTAAAGAACTTCTTATGGAATGTCAGAAATTCATATCCCTGATTTCCTCTTTCTCCTACATAATTATGTTTTCATCGCCAATCTAAAAGATAAGTTAGTATCTTTGTCTCCATCGCTAATCTAAAAGATAAATTGGTATCTCTGTCTCCATCGCTAATCTAAAAGATAAATTAGTATCTCTGTCTCCATCCTTCATCCAAAGCTAGGCCATTCCAGAGCTACGCCATTCCCTATTTACATATTTTATCTATGTACAGAGGAAGAAAACCCTATACTGCAAGCTGATACCTTCAAAGAAGAAACCCTATCATAACCCTAACGAAGTAGCGAACGCACATTTCCAGCCCCCCGTTCTCAGTAGTTCTTCTGAGAGTCCAGCCATTGCTGAAGATACTTCTGGTTATCTGCAAACGAAATACAAAAAAGTCTTACAATTTAAAACCTTCCTTATGAAAAATAAAAGTAATTCAACAGGTGATGAAGACAATATACCTTGAGGAGGACTGGTAGAAAGAACTGCATTTAACAGCTGAGACTGAGCATCATCATGACGGGCAGAATCATTAACCTTCTCCTTCTTTTTCCGAGGATCTTTGGCAGGAAGCGCCTCGGGGCCATAGCAGGGGATCAATGCTGCAAAGCTTCTCTCGGACTCTGTTTCAGTGGAGAAATCAGAGGACTGGTGTTCGAGCCACCCGATGGACCAATCCGAATCTCCGGAATCATCCGGATCAGACATACAAACTCCGTCCACCGGTACAATCACGCCATCGAATTCTGGATCAATCTGAGGCTTGCAATCACGCCTTGCTCCCTTTCCCCCTTTACTCTTCCTACTTCTCCTCCCCAATGCCCCTGCCAAATCTTCTTCCTTTCGCCGCTGCTCCACCGAAGCAGGAGACGCCGCAGGTCGGAGTTTCGAATCCCGCCGACGCCATAGCCATCGAGAAAGGCTGAAAGTCATAGCGATCTCAGAGAAAAGCAAAAATATTTCACCAAATTAAACCCTTCCAGCGCTCAGGAGTCTTCCTCTACAGTGAAACCCCCGCCGTTAGAACAGCCGTGCTACTCTTGAAACAAATTCTGAGAAGTGACGGAAACAAAACTTAAATCCAAAACATTTGTTTATTCATTCATAAATCTTGTTCCGCAAGAAACAGAGTAGCTGAAAGCCCAATTATATCCTTTGTCTGAAAGCTGGCATCAGACGCTCCCGCGGCATTAAATCTCCTGCTCATTTCTCCGGATCGGACGATCACAATGCACCCGAACCAAGAAATAATAAAAAAATGTGTCTACAGACCACACTTCTCTGCTCGTATGTGCTGACGAGGACAAGTGGCGTGCTCTGATTGGTTTCCTGTATCAAAGCAAAAATGCTACCTTCGCCGCTCGCGGATCGCTGCTTCCAATCATCATGCACTAGTAGCCAACATAGACTTCACCCATTTCTAAGAATATTTTATATTTTGCTTTTTGGTAAATAAAATCGCTTTTTAAGATTTTTTATTATGGCCAATTGGTTTTTAACTTTTAAACCAAGGAATATCAAACCCAAAGAAACATAACCTAAATTTTTTGTTGTGAATACATAAAAAAAATTCAAAGATTCTTATGATTGTTCAATCAATTGCTTTCTATGTGAATCTTTTAAATCATGATATTTGCATACACATCTTTTTTAAATGTTTTGGGTTTATGGTGATTAGGTTGTCTTTTATATTTAGATTAGCGTGTACGATGGCATATTCAATATAGAAAACAAATAGCATTATCCTACCTTGATCATATTATTACTTATCCTTGAAATAAGATTATTCTACTTTGATTCCATTATCACGTATTCTCGAAATCAAATTATTCGACCTTGACCCTATTGTCACTTATTCTTGAAATCAAATCATCATACCTTGGTCTCATTATCACTTATCCTAGAAATTCAATTATCCTAGCTTGATCACATTATCAATTATCTCAAATATCAATCCCCATACTTATATCTAATGTTTGCTACTTTAGTTCAGGCTTGTGAGAGTGTAATTGATCTTAGATCATTTTTGCACATATTCTTAAATCCCACATTTCTAAATTTCAAATTCAAAAATTTATTGTTGTTTTCACTTGTTGCTATAAGCTTACTAAAGTGTGAACTATTCTAAATTGCATATAGGGTGGTGTATTGAAATGCTCTCCAATTCATTGCACTTTAGTAGATTCCCAAATGATGTTTGTAAACATCACATGTTCTTACTATATTCAAAGTACATAAATAAGGCAAACACATTTTATTCATGAGTTTTTAGCTAAATCATATTCATGAATCACATGCCTAATTCTATATAGACTTTCATATTCCCTCTCGGTCGTCATCGCCTTCGTCGTAGCCCCCATTAAGCCCAGCCTTGGTAGAAGTGGGTAGTGATAGTGGGTAGATGATCTACTTGCACATTCACAAAAGTGGACCAAGATAGTTTACACAACAATCATCTAACAAGCCTTGAAATTCTAACATCATGGAAAGCATATTTTTGGCATCTATTGAAAGGCCCTTGTGTGTTCTCTTCCCGTCTCATGATTTTCATTATTTTATGTTAGAGGATGTATACAAGACTTGTTTAATAAATGATTAAATCATATTTAATCAAGTATTATTCATATTATTGATGATGTTGTCATTAAAGATTATTATTAAAATATAAATTTTATAATGTTAGTTGATTTTACTATTGGCTTTGATAATTCCTATGAATTGGTGGTTAATGAGAGGTGGTCACATCGTTTGTTTGATTCTTTTATCTCAAGTTATACTCATCTAGAGTAAACAATGTGTCTCATGTCAAACCAATAAAACTAATATTCGTATCGATTACAATTTGGATATCTTATTTATTAGACCTAAGAATGTGTTTTTATTTTAGTGAGTTTTGTTTGTGCATTTTTCATAATGTGTGTAAATGATCAAATAGACTTTTCAAAATCACTTATGCAGTTGAATTTTTTTTATATTAAATATAGAAGGTAAACCGGTTATATATTTGTTCAGATCATTGTGAAGACTCAAAACAAAGTAAAATAGGGCATGGAAGACCAACAAGCTAATCAATATGTTACTAATTTCTACAAAAAATGAGCTTTTAACAACCTACTTACAAGATATAGTATGAGCTATAAACATATATACATTTGTATATGGACATAGTTACATTCTATAAGCATTTTATTAGTTTAAAACATGCTTCAAAATGCCAAAATGGAGACAATGTCTTAACAATTTTTCCTCGCACTAAACAACTCTACTTCATTGTTATTCTTAGGCTAATTTTCCATGGTTAGATCCATGTTAGATCTTAATTCTTCACAAATTAAATTGCTACCTTCATTGGTGTGGTACACGGTCCAACTCCTCTTCTCATTATTCATGTACTGCCCTTCTTCAATATCCCTCTTGTTATATCTCCTAGCAAATTCTAGTACCCCTTGAAGAAAAGGTTGATTTTCTTTCTTTTTGTTTGCACATGTTTGACAGTGTAGGATTTATGATCTGTTTATAGTAATAAGACCCTCCTTAAGCAATTATTCAAAATTCCTTTTTTATATTTGCAAGGTTAGAGTAACCTACAGAGAAACATTAAGAAGAATGAGACTTTTAGTTGACTCTGTAGGCACCTTCCCCTTCCCTTGGAATTTCTTCTCATTTCTAAAAACCCGAATTTGCCAAAAATCTTCAATAGAAATTCAAAGCCAAAACAAATTAAGCTCTTTAGATGATCTATTAATTTTACCAAATAATATTTCAAACCATACAATATTTCACTTCCAGCCATTAAGATCATTGCAAAATATGTTCGAGACTTCTTTAGAAATAAAACAATCAAAAAATATGTTTAACAGTCTAAGGTTACATTAATATTAAATCAATTTGGCATTAATAGTAAACAATTTTGTACCATTAAACCAAGAATTATTAGAAAACTTAGCTTTGGGAAGATTAAGGGAAGAGCGTGCTTGTCTGAGAACAGGGTATGTTCTTGCATGGGACGTAAACAAGTTAAAGTTGTCGCTCAAGGTAGCCCAACATTTAAGTTTTCTATTAACCAAGATGTCTTTAAAATATTTTATGCCTTTATCATTTTAATTATTTGCAGAACAACCTTGGAGAAGTGCCAATGGCTTGACTTTATAGTATAAGTTCCACCAAATTGATATATCCATCATATTTCTACCATTGAGAATTATGTTATTCTTAGTGAGGTTATCCCTCATTATAAGTTTCTAGGCCTTCCAAATGATTTTAGAAGTATTGGAGACACGGGGAACTAACTAGCTAAGAGATCGGTAAAAGATGGCCCCTTCCAAAAATTGCCTTGTTTTGGAACCAAGTTGCTAATATTATATTAGACAAATATTTTCTAGGGATCTTGGTCTTTACTAGCCTTAATGATCCACTTAAATACTAAATCCATTCTATGTAGCCTAAGCTCTTTTAGCCCTAGCCTTCCCCACTTCTTGTCCATGGTTCACTAATTCAATTTTACCAAATATTCTTTGCTTTTACCTTTTCCATCTAACTAAAGGAAATTTATGCTTTTTTTTGTCATTGATTTGATAACTATTAAAGAGACTAATTAAGGAGCAGTGCAAATTATAAGAGAATCTTCTAGCATAATTGCAATCTTCCTACTAGGGAAAGGTATTGTTTGTTCCATTACTGATCTTACTATCTATTTTATCTTTGATCCACATCCACATTTTTTTAGGTAGGCATCTATGGAAAATAGTATGCCTAGACATCTTGATGGTCCCAACCGGTGCTAAGAGGGGAGGGGTGTGTTAGCACTTTTTCATGTAGAATCACTATATAGTTATTAAGCCTGACTCTTAGACTCCCAATTCCAGATTCTTACAGGGAAAAGGATAATTAAAAAGGATTTAATCCTCCTACACTTTGGGCTCCACAGACCCAGGCGGGTGTACCTAAAACATACTAAATCTACATACATAAACACTCTCTCACTATAACCCTTTATGCAGACATGAAAATCAGTGGATAGTAACAACAAGGATATTCACCCTTCTTCTCTTCGAACCTAGAGGCTCAGACAGGCTAACCTATCAGATTCACTTCTACAAGGAATCACCAAAAGCATTTGCACTATTCAATGCAATATACAAACATTTATGCTCTTAAACTGGAAATGTAAAATGAATTGAAATTATGATTTGATGATGAAACTGTAGGGCAAGAAAAAACTAGTGCCATACCTAATGGGCAACAGAGTCATACAAATGTACATCAACAGAATTCACTTAATAGGAACACAAATAGAATGCCTTACAATCCATATGTAGCTCGGATAGAATGCCTTACAGACTATCTCATCATTCCCATACTACTGTATCAAATCCTCATACAAATGCTTATCCCTCTGAAATTACTCATGAGACTGACTCCTTCCTTGAAGGAAACTCATAGGTGATTGCATAGTTACCTTGTAACCAGTATATTCAGAATGCCTTACAAACTAAACATACAAGAGTATCAACAAAATATAAAGAGACAACAATAATCTGGAACAGGAACTGCACTGTGTTTTATTAAGATCTTTCTGCTTCAATACATCCAGAATGACAAAAGAAACTTAGAAAACATGACCCTAGAATCAGAAAGTTGCCTTTCAGCATTAATTTCACAATCTTTTACAAATGAGAAGAAAAACTGAGATATAGGAGAATGTGGTCAGTTGAAAGCCAACTGACAGCTATCCATTCTTGGCATGAAAATATCTCCAAGTTTTCCGTCACAACTTTGTTTTGCAACTGATTCTCAAACATCACACTCTTCATTGTCAGCATCATGCTGAAAAGTGAAACATTCCAACTCAACTTCATGGCTGGAAACATTATCATTCTGATCATTAGTTTGCAAAAAATAATAAAATGATTCTATCTCATCACTTTGCAAACTGAGGTAGAACCTCTCAAAACAAAAATTTGATTGCATAAAACTAAAAACATCTTGCTGCTCACAAACTACATCAACAACATTTAGAAGGGAACAAGCTCCGTCAGTGAGTGACTCATTAGTCATTAGCAAATCCGAGAATACTTTTTCAGATTTACCATATTCTTCAACATCAAAATGTACACATGAACCACAGTCAGAAAGCTCTTGCAAATCTGAATACTCACTAGTACATTCATCATTATATTCATAAAAAATAACATTATCAAAATTATCACAATGAAATGCACTTTTACACAGCTAATTTAAAATAGGAGAAGAGATGTCAATATATGTTTCACTCATCATGCCATCACTTGAATCACTTTCATCAAAACTTATTTTTATCGGGCATGGAATTTTGGAAACAAACTTGGGAGTATACCTTTGAAAATCAGCATCCAAGAGATCTGAGATTTTCTCACAACTTAGCAAGCCCTGAGCATTACATTCCATCTCTTCATTCTCACTACTAATGCTGCAAGTCTCTTCCCCAATTGAAACCGGGATTGAATTTACTTCTCACATTACCTTGTGTGAAGTAACCACTGCAGGAACTATCATCCGCATTATAATCATGTTCTTGATGTTCACACAAAACATCACTAAACTGAAACAAGGGACCATTATTATCATTATGCTGAGAGAAAGAGAAATCTACAAGCTCAAGGAAATCACTATCAACTGAAGATTCATCATCTACTCCTTGACACTCATAAGTTTCATGATCAACACAATAACCAACACTATAAACATCATAGGACTCAGCATCCTCAACATAACTAGATCTAGCACAACTAGAATCAGTATCTACAAAAGAACCCATCCATTCTTTAACATTTTCTAATGCTTCATTTTTTAAGGATGCAGTCCAATCGACCGATTTAGGCATACCAAGTTCAAGGAACATTTCAGCATACTGGGATTCTTGAAAATCTAAACCCACAGGAAGTTCACCACATGCAACAAGAAATTTATTATAATAAGATAATGTGGACTCCTCTTTTCTTTCTCCTATTGCACATCTTAACATCTGAATGCAATTATGCTGAATTTTTTGATTTATCAAATGAAGTTCATCTTTATAACTTTCTAAACCTAACTGAAAACTTTCAGATCTAGAAGCATCATGACTTATCAAAGTTGGGAACTCCATTCTAACATACTAACAAAACAATAAAGCTTATTCTCATGACAATACTTCTATCCAAATTTATGCAACCACTGACTTCATTAAACATCAAAATATTTCTGATACTCTTTAGAAATTGAATCTTCTATCCAGAAATATGGCATGAACTTTCAAACTAATTTCCCTTTTATTTAGTGACTAATTCACCTATTTAGGGACTATTTTTTACTTTGATAAAAGATTACCTGGAAGTGTTGTTGCTGGTGTAAAATACAAATCTGAAGCCTTCCTCAAATCACCTTTCAAATATTTGTAGAGCCGCCACCTCTTTGTAGAGGACCAATCTTGAACCAACTAAGAACCTTTATCTCACACCTGGACCTTCTTTATCAACAAACATAAAACAACTTCACAGGATGCACTGTTTGTCAGGATCACAAAATTCATTGCAATTTCATTTTACAAAACACTGATCAAACAAAGATTCAGAGTCACCACTCACATTCAGTGAGATAATATAACAATTTTTTAAAAAGAATTGACTCTATAACCAAACTGGATCAGACCTTGGGATGATTCAGCAAAGCAAGGGATTGGGCATCTTAAACTTACTGTCATTTATTTCTTCCCCAGTAGAGTTGCCAATCTGTTAGCACTTTTTCATGTAGAATCACTATATAGCTATTAAGCTTGACTCTTAGACTCTCAATTCCAGATTCTTACAGGGAAAAGGATAATTAAAAAGGATTTAATCCTCCTACACTTTGGGCTCCACAAACCCAGGTGGGTGTACCTAAAACATACTAAATCTACATACATAAACACTCTCTCACTATAACCCTTTATGCAGACGTGAAAATCGGTGGATAGTAACAACAAGGATATTCACCCTTCTTCTCTTCGAACTCAGAGGCTCAGGCAGGCTAACCTATCAGATTCACTTCTACAAGGAATCACCAAAAGCATTTGCACTATTCAATGCAATATACAAATATTTATGCTCTTAAACTGGAAATGTAAAATGAATTGAAATTATGATTTGATGATGAAACTGCAGGGAAAGCAAAAACCAGTGCCATATCTAATGGGCAACAAAGTCATACAAATGTACATCAATAGAAATCACTTAATAGGAACACAAACAGAATGTCTTACAATCCATATTTAGCTCGGATAGAATGCCTTACAGACTATCTCATCATTCCCATACTACTGTATCAAATCCTCATACAAATGCTTATCCCTCTTAAATTACTCATGAGACTGACTCCTTCCTTGAAGGAAACTCATAGGTGATTGCATAGTTACCTTGTAACCAATATATTCAGAATGGCTTACAAACTAAACATACAAGAGTATCAACAAAATATAAAGAGACAACAATAATCTGGAACAGGAACTGCACTGTGTTTTATTAAGATCTTTCTTCTTTAATACATCCAGAATGACAAAAGAAACTCAGAAAACATGACCCTAGAATCAGAAAGCTGCCTTGCAGCATTAATTTCACCATCTTTTACAAATGAGAAGAAAAATTGAGATATAGGAGAATGTGGTCAGTTGAAAGCCAACTGACAGCTGTCCATTCTTGGCATGAAAATATGTCCAAGTTTTCCCCCATAACTTTGTTCTGCAACTGATTCTCAAACTGATCCACCTTCTGCAATCATTTCCCAAACTGATCTGATTCTGATTCTCAGAATGCAAACCCAAACTGCTCTTTTCCATCACTTTGAAACTGAAATCAATCATTTCCATGAGATTCCTTGTCTTTTCCCATTTTTGAAAACATATAACACTTACATGTTTCGATAAAAAAAATGAATCTCTAGGCTATTTTTCTGTGAGAAAGCCCTATCATTTAAATTTTTGGATTTATTTCTAATGTTTGAACTATATCAATTTTTTAAATCCTTTGAAATCTGCAATTTTTAACCATTTTTATATTATTTTGCACTTTTTTCCACATAAGTCACCAAGAAGCGCCACTTGTCACCTGATGATTTGTTGCTCAGACCAAACTCAAGCTTGACCACCTCATTTGGAGAATTGGCGACCACATGTATTCTCCAAATCTCTAAACATTCCGACTAACCCCAGTTAAACTCTATGACTGGGTGAACAGACCATTCTCCAAATCTCAGAATCCAACCTTAACCTAGGTTAACATATGGAGAATGGGCGACTGAGCCCATTCTCCCAATCTCCGAATCCATCTGCACTAACCGCTCAAATCTAGAGAACTAGCGACTAGCTTCGATCTCCAATTCTCTAGATGCCTAGACTAACTGCCACCTTATCTAGCGATTGCGCGACTAGTTATCTCTGAATCTCCAGATGCTAGCCACTTAACCGCTAGCATCTGGTGACTGGTGGTTAGCTGACCGCCACCTCTGAATCTCTGAATTTCTCACTAACTGTCGGCCTCATTGTGCAATTGTGTGACTATGCGTCACGTGTCCACCTCATCTAGTCATTGCCATGTCATCATTCCTACAAAATATCCTCACCTTTGGTCGCGGGCATGGAAACCGAGGCACCTCCAAGCAAGCGCATGCCGAGAGCCTCCAACTCTTCATCTATTTCATCATGCGAGTGGACTTGTTTATAAACATTGAAATCTCCCCATTCTGGATGAATGTGGGATAATTGTTTTGGAAGTTTTTAAACTTTCTATGCATTTTGCCTCAAAATAATGGGGCCCACCGCCGCACTAAGTCCTCCAGCCAAGGGGCCCGCCAAGAGCCTCTTGGCTCTTTACTTATTTCATAATGTAAGTGCCACTATGTATAAATAGTGTAAACTCTCATTCCTTATTGCATGTGGGATAAAGCTTCCCACAATGCACAACACTTTTCAATCGGTGCGTAGGTCTTTGCTTCATGCATAGGGCCTCTTACCTTCATTGTGCAGTCATATCATGCGCAAGGCCTTTCCTCAACTCCCATACTCTTCGCGTGAGGCCCCCATGCACTAGCAGGCACCAAATCGCGTGAAACACTAGACATTTGTGTGAATTCATTTTTGTCCACTCTTGCGCAAGCCTTTCCAATGCATTGTGTGAGTTGTTCACACTCGTGGCTCAATCCCATTGCTCCTTGCATAGGGCTTCATTTACGAAAGGCAATTTCACTATTGCGTGGGTTATCTCCTTACTTGGTTGCTTACGCAAGCCTTTAAAACATCTTTCCATTGCTACAATTTGCAAATACCTTAAGCACTAAAAATAGTCACCCATTCCATACCAGAGCATTTTCTTTTTCATGTAACCTTGATACCAGTGGCATTGCATTTACAATGGCAACATTTTCTTTATCCAATCACTTACAACAACCTCCCAATAAGCATTCATTGACATGCATGGAACCCTCTGACTGTAATTCACTTGTCTTCATTTGACTTCAGGCTTGTATGCCCAAGCTGCATTTTCACACTTTGGTTGTCACTTTTCCACTTCGATCTGCAATCAAACCTTCCTTCTATAATCCGATTTCTATGAAATTCTAACACTCCAAGTGTTCCGCCTCTGCAAATTTCCTATTAACTGGGTGCCTCATTCACACAACAATTCAGAGTTAATATGCAACTGTAATTTCACATATCATGATCAAGTTTCTTGATGCCTAGTAGTAGGCTTCCATCTATGATGCAAGGCAAAACTCTTTAAATTTTCATACATTCATAACAAAGTATTTCAGGGAATGTCTATTGCTGGAATCCTACCTTCATATAGAATTCTCAGACTTCTTATTGCTAGGTGTTACATTAAAAATGGTATGCTTCATACTTAATGCGTGAGGCCTCACGCAATGTAGGAAATCATTGGCTTTTGCGCAAGACTCCTATATACTTACGTGAGGCTCCATCTCACTTGCGCTAGGCACCACTAATGCATGCATAGGCATCTCCTTATTACTTGCAATGCCAGCCCCCCAATCTTCTTAAATGTGTGGGTGTTCCCATTTTGAAATGCTAGCTTCTTTTCAAATTAAAACATGAGCCTCCCTGTTTCATGTGTTTTCAAACCCCCAATGGCTTGCGCAAGACTTCATTTTACATGTGTGAACAACCTTCATACATTTTAATGAACTGGCACCTCCCATAGATTCCTCTGTAAAATCTTGAATTTAGAGCATTACTCACACTGGATGAAACTAATCCATGAATCTTCGAAGCAATCTAAACAAGTTCCCTTTCCAAATGACAGCCTCGTATGCAGGAAGGCAAAGACTTGGAGCTAATAAAAGGTCATTTGTAAAGGTGGAATATTTTGGAAAGTACCAAAACCACTTTCCATGTGAGGTTGAGGGATCCCTTTACTATCTTCCCAATGGTAGGAAGTAGACCCTTTTGACAAAGAACATCATTCAGTCTACTTTGCACCTAGATCACAAGACATTCAAAATGGAGGCCATTACAAACATTTTGATATTTCTACAAAATGACCTCATAATGGCAAATGGCCTTTGGAACTGGCCCAAAAAATTGACCAAATAATGGGATGAGACCCTGAGATTTAGGAAACTCTCGGATTGCTACATCAACAATCGCCCTACAACATATCTTTTCTTTAAAGTTCCTGTGGCGAGAGATTTTAGTCATTAAAGTTGGCCACTTACCAATGTCTGTAATTGCACACCTCAAAACATATGCAAACCACTTCAGATTTACTTATGCAAAAATATCAAACCACATCCTGAGATTTAACCACCGATCTGGGTAGCAAACCTTCATATATACAGTACATGGAAACCACTTTCACCTTAAAAACAAACATCTGACAACAAGTTATCATCCTTTGAAAATGACTACTCAGGAGACTTATTCTGTCCCTTACTGGAAATTTGCATAAATCACCTTTGGAACCGGCTTTAAAAACCCACCAACTGAAACTTTCAAGATCTGGCAATTTAAGCATTGATTTAACCTCATACAAGGAGTATGAATCCATAACTAGCTTCCTCAGAAAGTCAATATACCGATCACAGTCAAATGCCAAAGTTAGCTTGTCAGATATGTTCAGAATTTAAAACTGTGAAAATCATAGAAATCTGATTTGGAAATGGCCTGGAAAAGTGGTCACATGGATTGGCATGGACTTGGAAATCATCAGGCATGTAGTCTTTCAGATCTAAAGTATGAAACCACACTCAATTATGTCAGACCTTGCACTGGGCACAAACTGGGATACCTCAAAGTAGGTCACTTAGAAAACTAGAAAGTGCACACTTAGAGAATTTTAATAAATTGCAAACGAAATGGCTTTGGAAAATAGGTCAAATGGGCACATGGAGGGCCAAAAATTGGCATGATGACTCTTTCCTATACCTACAACATGATGCAATAATCAACGTGCAATTATCAATCATAGGGAAAAAGATATTCAAATGCAAACAGGGCCTACTACAGCAATTTGACACTTGGGCAAAAATGTAGATTTGGACAAGTGCTCAAACCAAGACATCACTAAATGACTCAAAACTCGAATCTGATGATCTGAGATGTCTTCTAACGGTAAAAAAAGGGTAATGAATACTTGATATGCACGGTAGACCTCAGAATCTCATCCGGGAAAATAGGCACAAAAGCACTTATAGGGCTTCAAACTGCAAAATTTCAAAATGGTACTCAAAAACCCATGTTGCATTTTTTAGTACCAACAGGGTGAATCAAAACCTAATAAAACTTTAAGACACTCTTAGATCCACTAACTATTATTGCATGTAAAATATATTCTACAAACAAAATGAACAACACAAAATCACAACAACATAGAACACTAGATATATCACGTGGACACCCAAAATGGGAGAAAACCACGGTGTGAGTAGGAACTCGCAAATTTTGCACTCTTCTATAGTGTGGCCTGTGAAAAGCCTTCCTGATTAAGGGATAACAAATGCACTGTTAGGTGTGACCCGGTTAGGGGATTTAGAATAAGGCTCATTAAAGCCTGTCTTGTAAGAGGACTTTAAAACATCAACTAGATGTCACCTAGTTAAGGGATTTAGTACAAGGGACTTGTTAATGTCCACCTAGATACTAGAATTTAGCTATTGCAATTATTGGATAATAATAGAAGGGTTGATCTTTTGAAATGGCTTTACAGAGCCTGATAAGATCATTATTTCATTCATTGAGAATCATCACTGGGCACCACTGGTATGCTCTCCTCAGGTTATTATGCTTCCTTGCACACTCTCTTCTTTTTCTTCTTCTCTTCTTCTTTTCTATTGCAGTAGCTTTGATCAGCATACAGTTTCACTCTTTCTTCTTGGAAAAATGAAGGCAAATGATTTTCTTGGCTAACTAAAGAATAAATACACTTCCTATAGAGCATGGGACAATTGTACAGAAAGAGAAAGATGTGCATGTCACTCAAATAAAATTTCAAAAGATCTTCCCTCTCTTTGTCGTTGTGATCGCCATGAAGATCTCTTTTTGATCCACCATCCAGTTGTGTTTTAGTCATGAAAGGAAACATCATATGTGTGTCATAGGCTTTCCCTTAAGAGAATATCTACCATGAATCCATCATTTAGTTGTGTTTCAATCATTTAAAGGAAAAATTAGATGTGTGTCACATACTTTTGTTAGGAATAGTCCCAAGAGATAATTGAGAGGGGGGGTGAATCAGTTATCTACAAGTTTCAATTCTTTACTCAATTAAGTAAACTTAAACATAAAGCATAAACATAGTGAAAGAACACTTGAACACAACACCAATATTTTGGTTACGGGGAAACCCAAATAGGTGAAAACCTCGGTGGGAATTGACACCCACTAATAATCTGCACTAGTGTTTTATGATCCTTGTTAGAAGATCCTTAACCCTATTAGGAGTTGTCTTTACAATGCATTTAGTACAGTGACCTGATCAAGGGTCAAACCCTATTAGGATTCTTTTATAATTAACCCATTTAGGGGTGAGGAAGCACTGTCCAAGAGCACATTGCTCAAAGGGGTGAAGGCTACAACCTTCTGAATAATAGATATACACTATATTTGGATCTTGGTGAACTACACTTTGACCTATTATCTAGATCAGTTCCAATGTATAGCACAAACTCTTTACTTGGTCACATAGACCTTCTATTGATGGCTCAACACTTCGCACACTCTACTCTACTCTTCACAATTAACTCTGAACCATGCCTTAGCAATCATAAATGACTGCCTATAATATCTTTCCTCTAAATGATATAATCCATTCAGCCTATTAGAACCACCTTGAGATCATATTAGAGAAACCATAAGATACTCCAATAATAATTTTTTCAGCTCTACTAAGCATGCAACACAATCTGGGACCTGTCCAATATTAATAAATATAGACACACGCTACACACTGTCAGCTCTACCAAAGTAACTGAAACTTTCTCCTTAAGATGAATTGCATCATGCACTCTTAACTAAACATTCTTAACTCTTCTCTAATCCTTAATCCAAGGGTGCATACTAAAATGATAAGCGCAACTCCTGAACAAATATAATCTCTGTTGGCTCTTTTGAATAAACATAGGAAACTACTACTAGTGAATAGCAACTGCATAACTTCACTTCTACTGATCATCAAACTCTAAATTCATAATGTAACATCACTAGCATGTCTTCATCACATATCCAAAGGCACAAGGCTCCATGATGACTGTATTGACAAACACTCACAAAACACTTCCTGTAACTCTGTCAGGAACACTGCTGACACAAGCTGCTACATAACTATCTATACTAATAGTTATCCTTTACATCTATGATATCATGCTAATAACATGTCCATGCTACATATATTCAAATCTTACTACATAAGTCTTCCATGCATGCTACTTACCATATGTTGTCATCAATGACAAACATACAGTCAGTACTAGCTTGCTGGCAAATCTCCAACAATCTCCCCCTTGGCATTGATGGCAACATATGGAATGAAAAAAACCACCAATCCAAATGAGCAATTCTTTTATAACATTCTCCATTTCCTTATCAAAACTCCCCCAAGGATTAATCTTCCATCTGTTGTAATATTATTCAACATTCTTCATTTTCTCCACTGAACTGCTTTCATGACTAAATACTACTCCCCCTTAGTATATTACTCCTTCTTTACTTTTGTTTTTCATGACTATATATTACTCCCCCTTTGACATCAATGGAAAAGGGTGCCAAACATTTAAGCTCTGGTACTACTCCTGCAGTAGAGTATTCAACCATCCACCAGTCCCTGAGGACTGATGTTCTTTCCTCTTTCTCTATGCAGAATCAAGGAAGGGAATTACTCCCAACTTCTCCCTGAGATACTCAAAAGTATCCTTTGGTAAGGGCTTTGTGAATATATCTGCTAGCTATTCCTTTGTACTCACATAATCCAATTTGACTTCTTTCTCTGCCACTTTTTCTCTAAGGAAGTGATACTTAATCTCTATGTCCTTTGTCTTTGCATGCATCACAGGATTCTTTGACATGTTGATAGTGATAGTATTATCACAATGAATAGCAATAGGATAATCAATCTGAATACAAAAGTCCTTTATCATATATTTGATCCAAATAATTGTAGAACAATTTAGGGCTGCTGCAACATACTCTGCTTTTGTTGTTGACTGAGAAATACAATTTTGCTTCTTACTTGTCCAAGTGACAAGTCTGTCATCAAGGAACACTGCTCCACCTGATGTACTCTTTCTATCATCAACGCATCCTGCCTAATCAAAATTTATATAAACATGAAGCTCAACATTTTCTAAGTTAGGATACCATAGACCATAATCTATAGTCCCCTGCAAATATCTAAATATTCTTTTTACTGCCATGAGGTGACTTTTTTTAGGTTCTGCTGCAAATCTTCCAACAATACCAACTACA
Source organism: Chamaecyparis obtusa (assembly GCA_027943335.1). Taxonomy (NCBI): domain Eukaryota; kingdom Viridiplantae; phylum Streptophyta; class Pinopsida; order Cupressales; family Cupressaceae; genus Chamaecyparis; species Chamaecyparis obtusa. Next base: position 221,206 of record BSBK01007847.1, read on the forward strand.
TTGGAAATGTCTAGTCTAGTTTGGGTAAGATATATCAGTTTACCAATCATATTTTTGTATAATGTTGTATCTATTGCTAGGGAATCATCTTCTTTTGTAAGCTTGCATCCAGTTATCATAGGTGTACCCACTGGCTTGCAATCATCCATCTTGAACTTCTTCAATATCTCCTTCACATATTTGGACTAATTAATGAAAATATCCTTCTCTGTCTCTTGCACATTTAATCCCAAGAAGTATTTGATAGGTCCAATCATTCTCATCTCAAACTCACTCTACATCTACTTAGCAAATTCTGCACTAAGTTTGTCATTACCTCCAAAGATAATGTCATCAACAAATATAGCTACAAGTAGTAGACCTTCAGATGTTTCTCTTATGAATAGATTACAATTTGATGCTCCTTTATTGAATCCAATTTTTGTTAGATATCCATCAAGTCTCTCATACCATGCTCTATGGGCTTGCTTAAGTCCATAGAGGGCTTTCTTCAATCTGCATACCATATCAGGTTTGTTTGATAAGGTGGATCCTTCTAGCTGTTCAATGTATACTTCTTCCTTTAGCTCTCCATTCAAGAAAGTTGACTAACATCCATCGATAAACTTTGAAGTTTTTGAATGTTGCAAAAGCTAAAAATAACTTAATAGCTTCTAATCTGCTCACTAGTGTAAAAGTGTCTGAATAATCAATACCTTCTCTTTGCGCATATCCCTTACATACTAACCTTGCTTTGTTCCTTACTACTATATCATATTCATTCATATTTTTTCTAAATATCCACTTTGTTCCAATCACATTCTTGTCACTAGGTCTTGGGACCAGTTCCCAAGTATCATTCTTGATAATATGATCTAGTTCTTCTTTCATAGAATCATGCCAATATGAATCATTACATGCATCTTCAACACTTAAAGGTTCAATCTAAGATAGTAAACATACTGCCTCATTGCTTTCTAAATTCTTATGCTTTTGATCTTGTTGTGACTTTTCCTCTCTGATCTCTAATTATGTCATCCTTAGAGTGATATCTAGATGTATACTTTGGAACTTTAGGTGATACTAACTCATCTTCCTTCTGCATTTCTTCTTCACTTATTTCAAGGTCATTGAACAACACATCAATACTGTCAAACATCTCTTCAACAATTGTCTCACTAGTGGAAGGTCTGGGTTCTTCATCACTTCTTGCATCAAAATTTCCTATTGCTTCATCCCTCTTGATGTAGCACTTGCTTCCAAAGATTCTGAAGTATTTCACTATGGGAATGTTATCAAACCATAGCTCATAAGGTGCCTTGTCTGTGCCAAGCCTTAATTGTACTCTATTGATTGTATAGACTGTTGTATTGACCGCATCTATCCAATAGGTGTGTGCAACTTTTCCTTCAATCATGATGGTGCACATTGTATCAAGGATGATCCTATTCCTTCTCTCTACAATCCCATTTTGCTGAGGAGTTCTAGGTGCACTCAACTTTCTTTTTATGCCATGTTCTTCGCAGTACTCATAGAATCTATCAGAGATGAATTCTCCTCCTATATCTTACCTTAGACATTTTATATTTAGTCCAGATTCATTCTCAACCTTAGCTTTGAATATTTTGAACTTCTAAAATGCTTCTAACTTATCTTTCAAGAACACAACCCACATCATTCTAGAATAATCATCTATAAACAAAATGAAATACCTTTCACCATAGTATGATCTTGTTTGATTTGGTCCACATAGGTCTGTATGAATTAGATCCAACTTGTTCTTTGTTGAACTATGCTTGCTTATGAATGAATTTCTCACATGCTTTCCCATCACACATTCCCTGTAGATAGTATCAACCAGCTTTGCTATGCTAGGTAGGTCTCTTACTACCTTAACATTACTAATCTTTACTATGTTATCAAAATTGATATGACATAGTCTTTTGTGCCATAGCCAATTGTCATCTACTTTAGCAACAAAATAATTTGCTTCTGGATTAAGCTAAAAAACATTACCTTTAGTCTTTGATCCTGATGCAATTATTTCTCCTTCTTTATTGTTAATGATGCACTTGTTTCCATTGAACTCCAACCTGTAACCTTTGTCAAGTAACCGCCCAACACTTAGTAGGTTATGTTTCAAACCATTAACATAAAGAACATCATCAGTGCTATTTTTTCCATCCAAGGTGATGGCTCATCTACCAATGATGGGTTTAGGAGTGCTATCTCCAAATCTAACCATGCCTCCTTTGCATCTATCCAAATGAACAAATTTATCTTTGTCTCATGTCATGTGATGTGAGCAACCACTGTCAATGATCCAATATGTCCTGATGTCAGCTTGTGAAATTAGTGCTAACTCTTTTGAATTCTTTTCATCTTCAAGAGCAATGAATCCAATCTCCTCCTCAGTTGATTCTTCATTTGATACTCCATCTCTAGCATAGTAACATTCCTTTGTATACTTAGGCTTGTAGTTATTCTTGAACTTTTTAACTCTTGTAGGACACTTAGATGCAAAGTGACCAAATCTTATTACATGAAAAGCATTTGAATGGTAATTAACCTTCATATTTTCCTTTTCCTTTCTTTTCTCTTTTAGCAATCATAGCAATGAAATCATCTAGAGCTTTTTCTTCATCATCATCATCAAAATTACCAGAGGTGTTCAAGGATTTCTTACCATGGACCGAAGCTTTGAAGGTTGTCTCACTTTTAGGCTCTATCTTCAAACTTGATATCTCAAATGCAGCAATCTTGCTGATTAAAGTTTCTCTTTTGAATTTTTTTGAAAATTGCATAGTCTCATCAAGGATGTTTATCTTGCTCTCATATTCTGGTGTCAATGTAGTCATCAGTTTATCCATGATGTCTTCTTCTGAAATTTCTCCACCATTATTTATGATTCCAGCAACTGCTTCATTAATCATTTGATTGTAGGCTCTTATGTTCTCTTTAGGTAGCATCTCCAATGTATTGTACTTTTTCTTCCATGTCTTTCTGCGCACATTCTTTGCTTGTTTATCACCTTCAAACATGTCTTCTAGGTGCTTCCATATCTTATAGGTTGTGTCTACTTTCTTTATCTCTGAAAACTCACTATTAGATAAGGCGTTGATAAGGGTTCTTTTGCTATTGCATTCTAATGGAACAAATCCTTCTGCTTGCTAGTAGCATCATCCTTTGCAAGATCTGCTAGAGAGCGGATCTGAACTTCCTTGATAGCCACTTCAAAAACTTCAAAGGAAATGCACTGCAAATGTGTCATCATCTTGTTCTTTTAATCAAGATAATTTTCTCCATCAAATTTAGGATTGTCTTTTCTAAAGAATTCCATCTGATCAACCTCAAGCTATTAAACTTTCTCTTTGAGGCACTTGGCTCTGATACCAATTGTTAGGAATACTCCCAAGAGATAACTGAGTGGGGGGGGGGGGGGGGGGTGTGAATCAGTTATCTACAAGTTTCAATTCTTTACTCAATTAAGTAAACTTAAACATAAAGCATAAACACAATGAAAGAACACTTGAACACAACACCAATATTTTGGTTACGAGGAAACCCAAATAGGTAAAAACCCCAGTGCGAATTGACACCCACTGATAATCTACACTAGTGTTTTATGATCCTTGTTAGAATATCCTTAACGATGTTAGAATTTGTTTTTACAATGTATTTAGTACAGTGACCTGGTCAAGGGTCAGACCCTGTTAGGATTCTTTTACAATTAACCCAATTAGGGGTGAGGATGCACTATCTGAGAGCACACTACTCAAAGGGGTGAAGGCTAAAACCTTCTAAATAATAGATATACACTATATCTGGATCTTGGTGAACTATGCTTTGACCTATTGTCTAGATTAGTTCCAATGTATAGCACAAACTCTTTACTTTGTCACATAGACCTTCTGCTGATGGCTGAACACTTCACACACTCTGCTCTGCTCTTCACAATCAACTCTGAACCATGCCTTAGCAATCACAAATGACTGCCTATAAATATATTTCCTCTAAATGATATAATCAATTCAACCTATTAGAACCACCTTGAGATCATATTAGAGAAACCATAACATACTCCAATAATAATTTTTTCGGCTCTACTAAGCATGCAACACAATCCGGTACCTATCCAATATTAATAAATATAGACGGACGCTACACACTGTCGGCTCTACCAAAGTAACTGAAACTTTCTCCTTAAGATGAATTACATCATGCACTCTTAACCGAACATTCTTAACTCTTCTCCAATCCTTAATCCAAGGGCACATACCAAAATCATAAGTGCAACTCCTGAACCAATATAATCTCTATCGGCTCTTCTGAATAAACACAAGAAACTGCTACTGGTGAATAGAGATTGCATAACTTCACTTCTACTGATCATCAAACTCTACGTTCATGAATGTCACATCACTAGCATGTCTTCATCACATATCCAAAGGCGCAAGGCTCCATGATGACTGTACCGACAAACACTCATAGAATACTACCTGTAACTCTATCAGGAACACTGTTGACACAAGCTGCTACATAACTGTCTGTACTAAAATTTATCCTTTGCATCCATGATATCATGTTGATAACATGTCCATGCTATATATACTCAAATCTTATTGCATAAGTCTTCCATGCATGCTACTTACCATATGTTGTCATCAATGACAAACATACGGTCAATACTAGCTTGCTGGCAAATCTCCAACAACTTTCCCTTAAAAGAAAATCCTCCATGATTTGTGCAATAAGTCATGGTAAAAGAATCTCCTCTGTAGCCTTCAAATGTACTTTTCACTAGTCTCAATGATATCTTAATGATCACTGGTGACCAGTTTACACCTTTTCATATGTAGTGTTCTAGCCTTTGTCTTTACTAGTCACTTCTTTATTCTCTATCTACATCGCTCACCGCTTCGGTCATTGACTTCACTGGTCACTGTCTGCACTGGTAACTTTGCTGAGCAAAAAGTGAATTGTTGGACAACATTGATCTCATCACTGACATAGTCAAGGATCGAAGAATCCCCATAGGAGATGTCCAAACATGTAGCAAACAAATTCACACAGCGGAAAACTCAAACACACAACAATCTCTGATAGAAAATTCAAATTTTGTTCATCAATAATCGAGCTTACAAGAAACATGTCAAGTTATAAGGCCTTCCCAATTATGGCCAATTACATCAGAAAATACTACAAGATCAACAATGATCCAACTTCCCTAGCTAGTCCAAATCTATACCCAAAAAAAACTGGTTGGACTACAAAGGTAGATCTAAAATTTAGCTCGCAAGCCTCCAAGCAATCTCCTTATTCCAAAACAATACTAGCTCTGCTACACTTAGAATAACTAACTGAATTATGCTCTTAGATCAAAATATCCTTTGCTACAACCTCTCTTATCCCTCTCCTAAATACTACCCATACCTTCCTTATATACTACTCAGCCACAAGTCAACTTTACAACAATAACTAATTACAAAACATCAGTAGGCTCTCAACATAACCTTTATAAAATATATTTCTTCATGTCGGCCTTCAAACAGTCATCAGATCCACATAGAAGAATACAACATGCCAAATTTAGGTCCCCACACATTCAATGGTCAATCCATAACTTGAGGAGCATGACCCAAATTAAATGCACCATTCGACCAAGCCGATTCACCCAAATAAGCAAGTCGGTCAGCAAGAGAACCGAGCACCAGTGCCATTCGGTAATATAATATTGAGACCTAGTCAGTAATTGAGCACCGAAATCCTCAATTGAGCAACCACCACACCGAGTCACCAAGTCCATCAGTGAAGCCAAACAAGCTTACAACAGAGAACTAATACAAAGAGACCAAGAATCTCAGGTCTTTGTTGGTTCTTCAAAAGAATTTACACTCCATGAGACACCAATATACCTAAGACTAATATTAAGGAGGGGTTAGTTCCAAATGTGAGAAATCTTTAGGTAACTAGACCAACTATAGGGACAAGACTGCCCTCTTCACTTCTGGCTCTGTAAAACCAAGGTGGGTACACCTAATCCAATAAATATAACTTTGTTCTTTACTTAATACTGGATCTTACAACAAATAGCAATGAGAAAGTACTAAATAACAACCTATTATTCATTGACTCTCCATCACTGGGTAGAACAACTATAATGCAAGTAAAATAAAGTAAAATGACTGGTATTAATTATATGTTTCTGATTACAATGATTTCAATCATTTCCCATACAACAAAGATAAGAGAGTACAGGCCAATGCCTTATCCATTGGGAAAATATTACCTGAAAATAGAGTAAATACAAAGATCCTTGGAATAACTAGTCTTTAAACATGAATACAAATATCCCAATTCTTTCCTACTTGCAGATAATCCTTATGTAAATTCAATGAACATGTATCCCACCCTGAGCAATTTTAATCCAACTCTAGATTAGAACTCAAAGCAATGATACATACATATTAATCTCTGAGAGACTTAAAGATTCACAAAATGAACATAAAGGAGAGGAAAACACTTGGGCTTTGTATTAAGTATAACCTTTGATCATTTGTATACAATATATCCTAGACAGCAAGCTTGCAAGATAATAGTAGCAACCTGCACTTCTTCTCTATTACTTGATAAGAAATGATACAAAATATTACAATCCTCGACTGAGGGTTAGGGTTTCAAAATTTCTATCTTCTCAACATTTAAACTCCCAATGCCTAAAATGATCATGGAAAATCCTTTATATACAAGGAAATGCAACAAGCTACCGATCATTTTAGGGTTCACAAAATTTTACCCTGAAAAATTTTACAACCCTACTGGGTTTACAATAAATGCCTTAACTAAAAAGGAGAGATATTTGCATATAGCCACCTTGCTTTATGTCTTCAATTCTTTCCTTGATTTCCTCAAGCAAATCTGATCACCATTTCTTCATTGTCATCCCTGCAATAAATATCTCTTTATATCTCAACAACTTTCAGGACTCAAAAGGTTGGAGTCTTTGTCTAGCTCAAGAAGTAGGTGGAATATCTACTTTTTCTGCATGAGGTATGTACTGATACTTCCACCTGTTATACACATCTTCACTTGGGAATTCAAAATTTACAAACTCAGCTTTCTTGCTAGATAATTGTTCCCATTGGTTCTCCATCTGATTGACCTCTTGTGGAATAAAACCAAACTTTGATTTTGCGGTCATTAGTAGCTTGATGGTACTGATAAAAGAATAAGTGTCATTTAAGACACTAGTCACTCTTTTTTACATAAGTGCATCCATCTCCTCTCTCTACTTATATAACTATTTTAATTCTCCAGAATCCTTGAATAAACTTGGCACTGTCTTTGAGGTAGGATGTGTTAATTCCCTTCTTAACACGTTAGATTTCCTTATGAAAATATCCAAATATATACTATACTCAACAATTTTATTTACAGACTAATGTACTGGCTTAATTAGGGGATTGAGATCTTCTTGGCCTTTAGACAACCAACAAAATAACTCACACTTGAAGATCTCTCAATCCATTTTTTCAAAATTGGTGTCAACTCAGTCTTATCTTTATTCAAAGTTGTAAATAAAATATGTAACCTACTGACATGATTGAAGAAAATTGAGGGCTTTAAATCATGTGCAAACTGCATTATTGTTTCTATCATCTTTTCTTCATACTTCTTTTTTACCAGAGATGTAGCCTTTACATGTTCATCCTTCTCTTTTTCCAATTACACCCTTATTTCCCTTAACTTATTGGTTTCCTCAATTAATTGCTGCTTCTCCCAACTGACTCTTGTATCTATATTCATTTCTGGGAGTGGTGATCGTGGAAACTCAATAATTGGTCTTGATGAAGAGGCTACTGCAAGCTTATCAGAAATCATCAATGGGGGTGACCTGTGATCCTGGGGTCCAGACAACTTTGCAATCAACTTATCTTTCTGGATTAAGTCAATTTTAAGCTCATTGTAAGACTTAAGGATAGTTTCAAACTTAATCCTTAACTCTTCCTTTTCTTGTTCATCTTTTTCTGCCACTTTAACATTGAATTTGGTTGTCTCCAGAATGATGTTCGAGGCTTCAACACCTGAAGTCTCACCTACTTTTTGTACTAGCAAATTTCTAGCATATCTTGAAGAGAGAGCCTCTCATTCTCCTTTATTTTCTTCCCTCTTTAGGGACCACATTACCAGGGTTACATGATCATTGGAGAAAGTAATACCCCTAGTAGCTTGTTGTGCTTGTTCTGCAGTAGCAAGGGTCTTTACTTTGCTTCTTATAACCTGATAAAAAACTATTGCATCTGCAATATCCCACTCAGGAAGAATCAACACTCCTGTAGTGTGGACCATAGCCCTTCCCTCCTCAAGGATGATCTTTTCAAATTGCTTCATCATTTCCCCCTTGGTCTCATTTTCAATTTCAATCATATCCTTATTAGGGAATTCCTCCCTCTTTTTCTCACAAATCTCTTTAAACTGGTTTATTTTCATTCTCCACAAAAATTGAAGAAATGCCCTAGTCTTCACAAATTTATCATCGGCAATAAAAGAATCACTAGCCTATTTCAAAATTGGGTCAATTTTTTTACCCTCAAACTCTACAATAGTAAGATCCATTTCTATCTCCCTAGGTGCCTCTAGTATTCCTTCTTGTAGTTCATCACTAGAAACAAAAAAAATAAAATTTATTGCTCAGTTGCACCAATTGCTCAGCAAATCCATGCTCATCTAAATGTAAGGGAGAGTGAGATGGAGAATATACATCTTGTTTTGGCCTTGATTCTTATTGTCTCTATTTCTTTGGAGAAGGCTTCTATGTTGTTGTATCATCCATAGGTCTATTTCCTTTGGAAGTAGATGGAACATTTTCATTCTTTTGTTGAATTAGGAGAAGAACACTATAGCCTTTCCTTTGTTGCATGGTGTAAGTTCCTCTTGGGGTCAATTTGATGTACCTAGGCTGGCTCAAAATCCTCCTGGCTCTCTCAGGATCTGTCTTGCTCACTACAACCCTCTTCTCATTCACTGCCTGCATGATTCCCTCAAAATGCTCCATGAGAGTATCTACCTTCCTAGCCCCTGGCTCAAAATTCTTCAAGGGGTCATAACTTTTATCAAAATTTCTAATAAAATCTACAGTCTTCTTGTAGATTATCCATTTTTCTTTCTTAATCTCTTGAGTTTGGAGATCAAACCCATTCCTTATTATATCTTCAGGAAAATTAAATTGATGCTCAAGAAGAGCACATCTTACCTTTTCTCTAAACATTCCTAACAAGAAACCTTCATTGTCTGCACATCTGGCCATAGCTGTAGCCATCCTGTAGGGCTATAGGACTTGATTCAAATGCACCCATCCTCCCTTAGTAATCACATACTGGTGTGCAATTGTGATATCTGGGAACAAAGTCCCCCTTCCTTTACCAGTGAGGGCCATTTCTTGCAGGTCACCAATCTGCCTTAGAATTTCTACATACCCTAATTTCAATGGAAACTGGTAAGGTAAAACATATGGCACCTTTTTACAACCATATACTCTAAAGACTGTAGAAACTAGATACAATATTATGTCACCAAAATTGTGTACAATAGTGATATCTTGGCAATACTCCTTAGGCCTGATCAATCTCAACAATTGTCTTGGGATTCTTGGATTCTCAAGATATAATAATGTCCTAAGCCTCGAAGAAAAATTTCTATCAAAGACAAGGAAGCTGGCCTCTATCCTATCCTAAGACAAATCTGTTGTTCACCCCTATACAAGAACATATGCATTAGCATAGAGTACCACCCAAAAGGCCTACTTATCTTCATGTTCTTTATCTCCATTAATCCATCATGGATTAAATCAACAAGGTGAGAGGAAAAATAAAAAATTAGTTCCAACTATGGGTGTAGAGATTGTACCATCATAAACATATACAGAACTGGCATGTGGGTTGCCTCATCATGTCAGAATTAAAGTCAGAGACTTGTACACAACTTGTGCTCGTAAACTAAATAAATCCAACCTGAAAGGCTCAGGTGTACTAGGGCTAATCACACACATTGATCCAATTTGATCAAGGAAGTCCCTTAAAGGCCCTACCCTTAAATATTATTTTTGTGCTTCATATATTTCAGTGAATTCTTTAAAATCAATCTTTTCTAGTCCAATAGAAGGATCATTTAATAAAAACACTTCTCTAATCTCATCTTCTGTAATACTTATTAGGTCACTTCCATTTATGTCCTTGACACATCTAGTCACAGGATCATAACACCTGGCAATCTAAATAAGGAGGTCTACATCCATGAACACTCCAGGGACAACTAATTTCCCTATATCAAACTACCATATATTGCTAAGGGGGGCACAAGAATTCCTTTGAGAGTACATTTCCCTAAACAATATCAAACCATTGTGATCTTTCCCTACTCTAGCATCTCTCATCCAAAGACCTCTATCATAGAGCCCTTCATTTACAGAGTCCCTAGGGTTTCTTAGGACTAATTCCTTCACCTTTACTGGTCCATTCTCTAAGTGTGGGAGTAGTTGCATCAAATCTTCAAAAGCCCCCCTATCTTAGGTGGCATTTTAACTAGGGTTATAAAATAATGCACAGATACCAGAGAGAATCCCAAGTATCACCGGATAACTATAACCAAGACAAGTAATCTCCTTACACTTCTTTCTCCTTAAAATTGTATGCAATGCTCAAGTTATAATTTTGGCCTACCAGACACTTTGAAAATCTTCGCTTGAAATTGCTCCAAAGAGAAAAACCAATCTCGCTCTCCAAGATACTTTGAAAGAGGTGAGATTTTCAATAATCAAACCAGGGTATATAATATTTTGCCAACCGTTTACAAATCATTCACATGAAACTCATTAAGTTCACCATTACTGAGAACTGGCGGTTTCAACGTTCATAGGACACAAGCAACATCACAAAATAAAATTTCAAATTTGAACCATTGATCCACTTTTCTTTTCAGCACATCAAACGGTCAACAAAATCAGTTGCATAACCTTTTGTTACTTTCCCCAGACTAGTTCCCAACCAATGAGAACAGTCCAATTTAAACATGTGGAAAAAGTTACAACTTAACTTAACTTTGATCAAAGCAGATAGGTGTCACCCTATCGCTAAAGCGCAAGCATAAGATCCGAACACTTTTCCTCGGCGGTGTGACGACCGCTATAGATCTTTTCCCAAATTATTGCACCTTGACCATTTCCCAAAATGATGACCGCACCTTAGCTTTTCGAACCTTTCATTAATCAGAAAAATGCCACGTTGGACAAACCAGTAGGTGGACCCCGCTCTATTCTTTCTTAACATTAGAGATACTGACAGCTGCTAGATCACCTTTACATTGACCAATCAAAAACTAGCATGTCAACATGACCTGGCATTAGAGGACCCACTGTACAGTCCACACCCTAATTATAAGATCGAACGGTCATCGCTATTGTTGGTTATTTTCTTAATTTTCTAAGGTGTGTGTCCAAATTTTGGGTTAAATCTTCTTCCAAGTGTTTTGTTTGGTCTAGGGTTTGGAAAATTCACAGGAAATTGTCATAGCCAAGTTCAAAAACCCTTACCCTAGGTTTTATTTTTGAAAATGTTGAATTCATGCAAAAGCCCTCATGATTAGCCCTTATTCTTCTATTTCATTGTTACCTTTGTAGTCACTTAAGCTAATTAAATCATGCATGTGTTTAATGTTTTATGTTCGTTGAATCGAAAAAGGTCATAGCATGTCTCATATAGTATTCGGCAATTCAGTGAACAAGTCAATCTTATGCTAAGCATCATTTTAGTCGCATGGTCTCTAAGTCTCCTGGTGAACACCTCAATCATTCAACAAACTGGTGAATGTGTCAAAAATGCTAAGTGTTATCCTTGATCGCGGAGTCTCCAAGTATCAGGCGGTTATCAGAAAACTTTAAGTGACTTGGTGAATGCATTATCTCTTATTCGCGTATTCCTTGGCGGTTCTGTGCTAACATCTAGCGACCTAGCGAGAACCATAGATCATTGACAGGATCAACGGTTATGATTAAATCTCAAGTATTATTGGGTCCTACATGTTTCACTTGGCGAATGAGCGATTGTGTATAGTTTTCTAAGTATGGCGGCTCCGATAGTTTGGCTTGATGAATTTGGTAGAAAGGGGTGTTTCAAGTGTTCGCTTGTTCTCAGAATAAATTAGTGAGAGGCTAAGTAATCTAGCGATTTGGCAAATCATGTGGTCGCAGGTTGTCTTAAAAGAAATGTAACAGGCAGTATGATTTGGCGAATGGGCGAATCAAAGGATTAGCAAAGTTTCAAGTCTTCAGTCACTTAATCGCGTAAAGAAACATTAATGTTTGAAGTATTGCGAGATTCAAAGAACCCTTGTTTGTTGATTCTCATAATCAAATGATCATATGTTTTGGTGAAGTGGTTAGCTAATTGCATTTGTCAAGTCGCCAGATATCTGGGCAGTTAGCACTAACATCTAGTGAATGAGTGAAGCATACAGTTGCTAAGTCTCAGAATGAAGGTGACGGTTAAGAAAGATTATGCGACTCAAAGGTGGTGGTCTGTTGACAGTGTTCGCCAAGTCCGTGCCCGCGCCCAAACAAAACTAAATTTTGCAGAGTGGTCACATGATCGCATGGGCCATTTCTGATCCATGCGATCATGCGACAAGGCAACATGTGGCAGCTAGGCATGAGTTCACTAGATAAACTGGGCGGTTAAGATAGATTCAGCAACTCAGAGAGTAAACGCTTCGCCAGTTCTCTGAATAATCAGGTGGTTAAGTATCTCATTAAGTGAATGCGCAAACCCTTTGTTCGCTAAATCTCGAAGAAAATTGACAGTTAGCCGGGACATTAAGAGAATGGGAGAAGGTTTTGGTCACCAGTTCTCTAAATGATAACTGCAATCAAGTGCTCAAAGGTGATCACTTCAGTCGCTGATTCGCTAAGATGATGAAAAGTTAAGAATTGCATTGCGAGAACCCGTGAAGGCTTTGGTCGCCAGTTCTCTGAAAATGAGCAAGGGTTAACATTGCATTAAGCGATTATGAGAGACTTTCAGTCGCTGATTCGCTAAATGGGCCCAGTTGGAAAAGGTAATAAAAGAAAAGAAAAGGGACCGTTGCCTGCGTAGATAAAGTACAATGTCAAGCTAGAGAGTAAACTAATGAGCCATCCAATCAGTTTCAAAGGAAGATTGCATGATGTAAACAGGTTTAAAGTGTAGAATCTTAATCATTTGCCTCTTTGTCTTGTTTTTGAGTTGTTTAATTTATCTGTCAACATCCAAACACGGCTAACTCAAAATTTGAAATCTGATGGTATATGAAATTGAATGTGGAAACAATTAAGGAGATTTGTAGTAATTGTGGTAGTTGTACACATTTGGTCCATATCGATAAATAAGCTAAGCTCATTGTTTCCTGTGTCCAAAATCAGTTGAAGAGAATTGTGTCATTCTGAAGCGATTTCTGAGTGCCAAGTGAATCCATTTTGCAAAGATTGAAGATAATTCTATAGAAAAGATGAGTCAACCTGAGAGGAGTGCAACATCTTCCAACATTGAAGCAAAGTCTAAAAGTGGTGAAGACAAGGGCAAGCCAAATTATTCAAACGAGTTTTTGAAATTGCTACCTAGTTCCAGTTAGAACAAAAGAGCTCCTGATGATGTTTTCGAAGATGTTCTAGGGTTTTTCAGAGATCCTATCACACCGAATAGCACAGGTTATACTATCTTCAACTTCTTTTATAAAAATAGAGATAGTCATATCCCTGTATGTAATGGTTGGGCTTTGGGGTTAGGGAAATTAGTAGTGCCTGATGTATTCCTAGATGCAGATTTAATTGTTGCTCTAGCTACGTGTTATGACCCTATTTCCAAGACTATTAGGAAAGAGGACCAGTCAGCTTTGGTTACTCTTGATAGGGGCTCATTCATGAAGGATTTTAATGTCTATACATCCTCCTCTACTGAAATCAACCTGAGCAAAGAAAAGGAGAGATACAAGAATAACATAGGGATAGTGAAGGACCAAATGATGAAGCATATCCCAAAATAGGATAAGTATATAGCTCCCCTCCCTACTCACATGAATGCCCCTTACCAATTTAAATCCCTTTAGCATTACATGAGGCAAACTTGTTATGGGTTGTGTAGGGTTTTGGGAATTGATGGGGATGCAGAGTTTTTACCAGCTGATCTTTTGATGATTATCCTAGACATCCATAATTCCTTGGTTAATACTGACTATGATTACATTCAGTATATCATTGATAGAATGCATGAAGGTTTGATTTCTGTCAAGGATAGTAAGAGCCCAATTAAGTTCATGCATTATTCTTTGCTAATGCACTTAATTTTTTTCTTCAACATTAATAATTTTGATTCGAACATGTTGAAGCCAAGGTTCAACTTTGAAGGCCAGTATAATCCGGTGCAATTATGGGTGAGGAAGTGGAATTCTACTTCCAATGAAGGGGATTTTTGTATCTTTCAGAATTTCATTGTTTATCCTATTGTAAGGATGTTAGGTGTCAATACTACAAGGATATCCCCAAGGGTCCTTAGGTTCCTACGACTAGTGCAGTTTGTGGACAAATGGGAGGGAGATCATAATTGGGGTGATTTTTACTTGGGGGAGAATGCTACAATTTTGAGAGTCTACTGTTTCCCCCAACCCCCACATCTATTACCAAAATTTGTGCCTCCAAGAGTTGCTTGTTTGGAATTTGTGTGGCAGTTGATGTGGACAGATAGAGAATTTCTAGCCCCTCACAGGAAGGGTACATTCACACCTAGGCAATTCAAGATAGGTGACTTCCTGGTAGAAAAGAGGGCATTTCCTCAAATTACTGCATGGTTAAATCAGTTCAAAATAGCTACTGGTGCTTGTAGACATGTAGATCCCGAGGGCTTTATCAAAACTACCAGGATGCTCTATATTCCAAACATTGGTGTGATTAAGGAAAATGAGGGTTTGGATGAAGAAGATGTAGTCAGAAACATTATAGATGATGATGAGGTCAAAAGGAGATGGAACAGGTACTTTGATTTGATAGACTTGTCAAAACAAGTGATGGCAGCCCAGCTTCCTTTTAAGGGTTTCTTCCCTGACCTTCCCTATTTAGAAAGAATTGACAAGATGATAGAGATGCATGACACTCTATCAAATCAGTTAGAGAAGTTGATTGACCAGAGTCAACCAAAGAAAGGGAAAGACTATTCATCTTCTGATCAAGAGGAGTTTTTTGATGAGTCCTCGGAAGGGAATAGCCCACCACAAATTGAGGATGTACAGATTGTTAAGCCTGTTGAAAACCAACCAGAAATAGGGGATTCTCCAGAGCCACCTTTGAAGAAACAGAGGCTTGAGGAAGGAAAGCCTTCAAGGTAGGAAAAATAGAAGAGAATAATTGATAGAGTGTCTGCTCTAGTGCTAGGTGATAGGGTTTACCATCAACAATTGAGAAAAGTAATAAGAGAAGGAAAGAAGGTGGCCACTAATGAAATAGATAAGGAACAGTCCCTGTGGTCAGAAAAGGATATCAAAGAGGTCTATCAGGAGGAATTTTTGAGTGATGACTAGTTTATTAAAACTAATGAATTCAAGAGTTTCCTTATTTGGAATAAGCAACAAGAAGTGAGGAAACTTCTACCTAAAGGTATGGAGCCAAGTGAAGAGACATTGAGAGCCTTAGCTTCTTATGATCCTAGCCTTGATCCCATAATTGCAGATGAAGCTAGACAACTAGTCAAGTCAAGTGGAATGCTATTGACTCCAGGATGGGATCTGACTTCTGCATTCATCATAGATCAAATAAGAAAGCAACCATAGGGTAGCCTATCATATGAAGTTCACATTGGTGATATGATAAGAGGAAGTGGCTATGACCCTAAATCTCAAGCTGTTGCAATGTGGTCTATGGCCCCTAGGACCCAAAAGCCATCTCTGTTAAGTATAGAGGATAAAATGGAAGGGAATAAGATTATATGGACTGTGTAGAATACAACTGACCTTAAAGTTTCCAAGGTAGTAACTCATTGGGCTAACTTGAATGAAGCAAAGATAGTTCAATTATTTGAAAGGTATTCAAAATTGTTTGAAAGTGCAAACCTGGTGGCCAAGGATAGAGACTTAAAATTGATGAAGATTAAGCAGTTAGAGGATGAATTGGCAGAAATAAAAGTTAAGCTTGAAGAAGCTTCAAAGGTAGTTGTTCCCCCCCTTGTGCAGATTGAGGTCCCTATTTAGATTGATGAAGAAGTCCCTGAGAGACCTACTGAAGATTTGGAGAAGATAAGGATAGAGGCATCTTTGGACACCATGTCAAAGATTGTGCAATACAGGCGGGATAAGATAGTAGAGAATATGGATACAGTTTATCAATCAGTTAGCCAATTGCACTAGACCAACAGAAAGGTAAATGAATCATTGGTTGCTTTGGAGCCACTTCATAGTGTTTGGTCTGGGAGAAGTTTGTTGTTTGATAAACTTGATAGTCTACAGGAGCATAAGCCTGAGATCCCTAGGGTAGTGACAAATTTTTTTGAGAAGATTGGCTTAGTCAGTGTTGTTGCAAAGTTTTTTAAAGGTAAGTCCAACCAGGTGAAGGCTAAGTTGTTTATGTTTGATAAGCATTATAGAAAATATCTGCCATCAATATGTGATGACAATGGAAATATGATTGTGTGTGAGTGATTTACACCTTCATGAAATAACAAGATTTAAAAGACAATTACACTATTCAAAGAAAACTAATCTAAATAATGCACAATTAATCTAAATATCTCATGGATCTCTAAAATAAAGTGGTAAATGAGGCTCTCAGCTATGATCCTCACTAGTGACACTCTAAAGATGAGAATTAAGCTATATGATATGCAAATTTAGATCTATTCTATCAAATTCTAGCTCTATTTGATGAACAATCTACTATGATCAATGCAATTTAAGCTAATTAGCAATGACAAATGATAAGTGAGTGATATGGATGCAAATTGATAGAGCTTTGCTGCAATTCAAAGATATGGAGTGGATCAATTATGCTTCTAAATGCCTTCAATATATAGGATTTTCCCAAGGGTAGGGGGTAGAGTGAGATAACCATGGTTATGCTTGGGTAAGGTTAATTGGCTTTGCTTTGTCCATAAATGGGGGGACAAGGAGGGGACAATCATTTAAATGGTTTCAAAAGGCTGGACCATTTCAACAAAAGTGAGTGATTTGTGTCCATTTTGTCTCCTTTTTGCTTTGTTGAGGGAAATTTGTATTTATTAATTAATTAAAGTAATTAAATTTAGCCATGAAGGGTAAGAGGTTCATTTTGATTTTTCATTTCAACAACTATGTCATTAATTGAATTTAATCAATTTCGTAGTGTTTTTCCCCTTTTCAAGCCTTATTTAATCATTAATCATTTAATTGAATTTTCCTTTGATTTGAATTGCCTTTATTCCATTTATTGATTTTTCATGCTATTTTGATGATTTGATGCACCTTTTGATTGATTTAAGCCTTTGCCAATTTTCTGTGTCTACAATGATCAAGTTGGAAGAATGGAAACTATCAATGGATCAGTTGGCAATTACACAAGATGCTTTCATAAATAGTGACAATACTTTGGATTTTGAGAGGTGTAATAGCATAATTGATAGTCTTTTCAAAATTGAAAATGATTGCATACGCTTTGTGGCAGAGGCCAAAAATATAACTGACTCCATATGAGATAAGCAAGTCAGATTATTACATGAATTGCAGACTTACAACTGGCCATTGGATGATGATGTAGCAGCTTGGGAGAAGCTAACAATAAAGAAGAAGAAGAGGCCAGTTGTCCAGCTTATAGAAGAAGAGCAAGAATATAGCTGCAAATGGCACCTGATCCAGAAATTGGGAGAGAACAAGTTTCAAACAAAGGATGATGTAGGTTAGCCAGAATGGCGGTCATCATTCATGCCACAAATTTAGCAACTGCTTTGAAATATCCTTAGACAAAGATGCCACCTGCGAAATTGTTGAGAAAAGATATTTGTAATATGTTGTTGCAATCTTTTTGTCAGTTTGTAGTCTTGTCTCTAGTGTAGGATCTTTTCTAGCCATCCCAAGCTTGTTGCATCCTTTCGAGGATTCCAAGATGGCTAAGATATATATAGCAAGTCTCTGCTCATTTCAAGGGGTGGAAAAAATACTCTGTAAGAAAGGTTCTTAATACAAAACCTTATTTTCTTTAAATGAGAAGATACTGTATCAACACATTTTGACCATTAATACAAAATATTGGAGCTCTATTACTACCATTTTATTGTCTTTATGTATGGAGTGTTTTAGTTTTCTTATGTATTTAGATTGCAAGGCATTTTGAATACATTATTCACAAGGTGAATATAGGGGTTAAGCTTAAGTTTCTTTCAAGGAAAGAGTAAAATCTTAGGGGAGGTCTCTGGGAATTAATAATCCATGTATGAATTTGATGACAGTTGTAGAAATTAAAAGGATGGTATGTTAGGCATGTCATTTGAGTTTCAGTATATTTGTTTTGATAGATATATGTGGAGGTAGGGTTTGACTCTGATGCCCAAGTGGATAAGGCACTGGTTCTAGATCCATTTACATTTATTTGCCACCCAAAATATAAATAATTCTTTCATTTTACTTTACCGGCACAATCATAATCTTAATCATTCCATGACAAGTTCATGGATGTGTTTTGTAATGCTTTGTAGAAGCACTGAATGAGGTTAACCTTCCTTGAGTTTAACTCTAAAAAGAAGAAGGATGAATATCCTTAAACCATTGTTTCATGTTGCTGCTTTCATGATTTCCATCATAGTTTTGTGTATCGGGATAATTTGGGCCGTACTCAGAGTGTTATCATCTTACTAAGTTGATGTTCGAAAGCAATAACAAAGCAGTGAAGGAGCTAGTTCACAATTCATAGCTCAATAAAATATTGAATTGATACAGGTACACCTGCCTGAGTATTTATACTCAAAGTGAAGAAGGTTTTATGTCCTTAATACCTTAGTGTTTGCATTTTGCTAGATTATGTCCATTGGGATTATATGAGTATTTGATAATCTGCAGATTTGAGCACTAATAGCTATACCGCAAGCCTTAAACATCACACATCTTACCTCAGTGGTATAATGACAACCGTAGGATCAATTCAAGCTTTATTTGTCTGAGAAAACTGACCCCACTTTATTACATCACCTAGGACACGTGTCAACTAAAGAATTGCCACAAAAGAAAACTTGTCAGAACACTGCAATGTCAGAAATCATCTTGATCAAACACTTGTCGCTAAAGTCTGATGATTAAAGGATAGTCATCTTGACCCAATGGTATAATGACAACCATTAATTTATCCCGATGTTTAATCGAAAGCAAATTTTTTAAGACGGGCCTGCTTGGATATATGTCATCCTGTCGCTAAAGTGCATGTCAGAAATTCTGACAACCTGGAGCTCGAGACTTAATGACAACCACAAGTTTAAAAGGTTAGTCATTTGGAAATATTAATGGGAAAACTAAGGCTTTGAAAGAATTTATTTAAAAGGGGACCCCGCTCAACAACCTAGTGACATAACACATAAAGTGGTCTTTTAAAAGGGTCTAATATTGCACATGCTCAATTGGGAATGTAAATGAGAAAAAAGTAACACTCAAACATAATGATGCTCAGGTCAACCTAGGGTTTTCCACCATAATGCGTACTACTAGGTTTTAAAACCATGATTTCTCAAAAATTTAAGCATAAGGATCCAAATTTAAAGTAGTAGTAACAGTCTCCAACTGAGATACAATAGAAATTTAAAACCAAACATAAACATATTTTTATTTGATATAGGATTGCCAACTACCCCAAGTGCAAAAAGATGTTCTCAGCAACTCAACAAAAATCTTTCAAGATTCAACACTTAAATCCCAAACTGGTTCTTGATATACATGTCCTCTAAGTCCACAACACATTTTCCTTGGTTCCACTTCTATTTTCTTTGCCTTTTCAAATTATTCCTCGATATATTGGAGGTTTGTCTACCAATCCTTTTAGAATCCTTTAATTCACTCTTCCTACCGAAACTTAGGTTCCTCTTATTTAGTGTTGTATCCTACAAAGGCATCAGGGAAATTTTTATGTCATACCTCTCAATAGTAAATAAATTCTAGACACAATCATGTACAACCTTACAATCATACT
This sequence comes from Chamaecyparis obtusa, assembly GCA_027943335.1. Taxonomy (NCBI): domain Eukaryota; kingdom Viridiplantae; phylum Streptophyta; class Pinopsida; order Cupressales; family Cupressaceae; genus Chamaecyparis; species Chamaecyparis obtusa. The sequence continues at coordinate 241,397 of BSBK01007847.1, forward strand.
ACCAAATTCTACCAAGAAATATGTGACAAGAACTCATGTCCACAATATCACATAACAATTGATCAACATACTATCCAATATGAAAATCAACAAAACATTGCTCCTTACCTCTAAAGCATGTTCATCTTGCACCCAACTAATCTTATACTCACCCTCTTCAAACCAAGTTTCTGAACCATCTCTTCAGCAACAAGGTTATTATTACTTCCACTATCCACAATCACATTACAAAGTTTACCTCCTAACTTTGACCAAGTTCTGAACAAATTCCTCCTTTGACAAGGTTCCACCTTAGTACCGAGCAATGTTCTTCAAACCAAAAAGTTTTTTGACTCCACCTTGGGCTCATTCTATATGTTCTCATTCACCATGGCATTCATGTTATTACCGAGCTTCTTATCTACATGGGAGCATTCAAATGATCAATGTCCTTATTCACCACAATTATAACAAGTACCCTTGAATCCACCTCTGCATGTTCTTTTCCCTGGTTCAATAGGTTTTGTTTCATCTTCAGCTTTCAGTTTATCTTTCACCAGCTGTTCTTTCTTTTCCTTTCCTTCGGAATTACCATTAATTATTCTCTTCAACTTCTCTTCTACCTTCAAGGCATATTGATAAGCATCCTCAACTGAACCAATCTTCGACATACCAATCTCATCCTAGATATTGAATTTCAAACCATTAACATACCTTGCCACCTTTTCTTTAGAAAGTTCTCTATACCCAGACCAAATTGTTAACTTATAAAACTCCTCAGTATAATCTTCCACAATCATTTCCTTCTATTTTAGATTCTGTAATTTCTTAAACAACTCAAGTTCATAGTCGACAGGGATGAACTTAGCTTTCAATTTTGCCACCATCAAACTCCACTGATTGATCTTTATTTCACCTTCTTCCTTTATGTCTCTCTACAATTATTTCCACCATAAAGCAACATGACCTTTCAATTTTGTTTGTGCCAACCTCACTCTAAGAGGATCTCCAATGTCTTCTATCTCAAATTAATCTTCCAACTCACTGATCCAATCAATCAGGTCCTTGGGTTTCAATGTACCTAAGAAATTAGAAACCTCCATTCGGTAAGATGTACTCAACCAAGCTCTAGATCTTTGCAACCAATCAATTTTTTCATCACTAGATCTATCCATTTGGTTAGCTTTGTCAGCACCACTAGATCTAGCAGCTTCAAAGTCTTCAACAGCTTCCTCATAACCATCATTAGTTCCAAGATTCCTCAACATACTAGCAATAGCCCTCATATCCTTGGTGACCATTTCAATTTTCATTAACATCATCTCTAATCTGACATATGATTTCAATTTCTCTGCTATCTTCATTTCCATGACATCACAAAGATCTTCAATCGCCCTAAGGTCCAATCTTCTCAGATGAATCTCCAAAGATTTTTGAAAACCCTCTACAACAAACCCTAAGTTGACCACCTTATGACAACCTTTAAACTATCTACAAGTCATATCACAACCTGCTACCTTGCACAAACAATCAAACAACATTTCACAAGTCCAAGGACATGGATCTACAACACGGATCTCTAAAGGAAACTCAAATTTCATGCGGATCAACCCAATCAAGCTTCGGCTCAACAAGGTCAATTTCTCCACAACAAGATCAAACTTTTCTCTAATACCACCTGACATAGTCAAGATCATAGAATCCCCATAGGAGATGTCCAAACATGTAGTGAACAAAGTCACACAGTGGAAAACTCAAACACACAACAATCTCTGATAGAAAATTCAACTTTTATTCATCAATAACCAAGCTTACAAGCAACATGTCAGGCTATAAGGCCTTCCTAGTTATGGTTAATTCCATCAGAAAATACTTCAAGATCAACAATGATCCAACTTCCCTAGCTAGTCTAGATCTATACCAAAAAAAATAGCAACTGGTTGGACTACAAAGGCAAATCTAAACTTGAGCTCGCAAGCCTCCAAGCAATCTCCTTTTTCCAAAACAATACTAGCTCTGTTACACTTAGGATAACTGACTAAATTATGCTCTTAAACCATAATATTCTTTTCTACAACCTCTCATATCCCTCTCCTAAACACTACTTATACCTTCCTTATATACTACTCAACCACAAGTCGGCTTTATAACAATAACTAATTACAAAAAATTAGTCAACTCTCAACATAGCCTTTATAAAATATATTTCTTCATGTCGGCCTTCAAACAGTCATTAGATCCACATAGAAGAATGCAACACACTAGATTTAGGTCCCCACACGTCCAATGGTCAATCCATAACTCAAGGAGCATGACCCAAATTAAATACACCAGTCAGCCAAGTCGATTCACCCAAACAAGCAAGTCGATCAACAAGAGCACTAAGCACCAGTACTATTCTATAACATAACATTGAGACCCAGTTGGTAACTGAGCACCAAACTCCTTAACCAAGAAACCACCACAATGAGTCACTGAGCCCATCGGTGAAGCCAAACAAGCTTACAGTTGAGATCTAACACAAAGAGACTGGGAATCTCATATCTCCAACCGAGACACAACAGAAATCCAAAACCAAACACAAACATATTTTTGCTTTATACAAGATTTCCAACTACCCAAGGATGCTCCTGCAACAATCACCGTGTCACCAATTTCCTAAACATTTTTCCTTGTCACCTATTGTAGACATTAATGACATCAATGATAACACCATTGGTTATTACCGATGGTCTCTTTACCATTTACCGGTTGCATCCTTACCATTAATGCCAACAATCTCCCCCTTTGGGATTGATGGTAAATACTATGAAACTGGTCCAATAATACTTCTTTGATAATGTCCCCTTTTGACAATAATGCCAAAGGCTTGTTAAATGACCTTCCATTCTGATGATTGCTCCCCCTTCAAGTAGTAGTCCTTTTTTACCAATCCATTTTAGATCAGGCTATTTCCTCTTTTTGAACTTGTTGGATTGATGATCTCCTCTTTCCTTTTACTAAACATCATGAAGGGGAATTACCCCTAATTTACCTCTGAGATATTCAAAGGTACTTTTCAGTAAAGGCTTTGTGAATATGTTAGCTACTTGTTCTGTCACAAAATATTGCTATCAGTTCAGGGACATGTTCTTAGATTCTTTCTAATATCTGTTTTATCCAGATTACCTGTGTGCAGTTGATTTATGCAACAACATACTCAGCCTCTATTGTGGATTGTGATATGCAATTTTGCTTCTTGTTTGTCCATGAAACAATCCTTTCTCCAAGAAATAATGCACCTCCACTTGTGCTCTTTTTGTCATCAATGTTATTGGCCCAGTCTACATCAGTGAACACTTTTACCTCAAAACTTCCTTTGTGATGAAACCATAGACCATATTCTTCAGTCCCCTTTAGATATATAAAGATTCTCTTACTACTATCAAATGTGTCTCTTTTGGACTTACAGAGAATCTTGCCACAATACCTACCGCATGTGCAATGTCTAGTCTACAATGTACAACATACTGAAGCTTACCTATCATTGATTGGTAAAGTGTCTCATTAACCTATTTGGAATCATCCTCCTTTGATAACTTGCCATTAGTTATTATTGGTGTACAACCGATCTGGATTCTTCTAGCCCAAATATTTTAAGAATCTCTTTAATATACTTTAACTGGGATATGAATATACCTTTATTGAGTTGATGGACTTGTAGGCCTGTGAAGGATTTTATTGCACTAATCATGGACATTTCAAATTCTTTCTTCATCTCTTCAGCAAAGTCTTTTCTCATTTTATCATCATCTCCAAAGATGATAGCAATATCCACAAATATTTCAGCAATCAAGTTTCCTTCTTTATCGGTCTTAAGATATAGATTATTGTTGTCACATGTTCTTGTGAATCCTATGCTTAGGAGGTATGAGTGTAATCTCTCATACCAATATCTTGGGGCTTGCTTCAGTCCATAGAGATCCTTCTTCAACTTTCATACCATATCAATTTTCTTTGTGGATGATAAGCCCTCCGGCTGCTCTATATATACTTACTCTTCCAGTATACCATTCAAAAATGCAGATTTTACATCCATTTGATATACTTTAAACCTTTTATGGGAATCATAGGCAAGCATAATTCTTACCCCGTCTAGTCTTGATACTGGTCCAAAGGTTTCCCTGTAGTCTAGTCCTACTTCCTATGCATATCCTTTGCAAACTAGCCTTGCCTTATTCCTCACCACCTTTTCTTCTTCATTCAACTTGTTTCTAAACACCCACTTGGTGCATATAACATTCTTTTCCTTAGGTATAGCTACAAGATTCCATGTTTCATTCTTTACTATTTTCTCTACCTCCTCTTCCATTGCTTTGACCCAGTTTTCATCCTCCATAGCTTCTCTTGTAGTTTTAGGCTCTATGCTGGAAAGTAGACAAGTACTTTCTCTAGCCCTTCTTCCAGTTAGAATGTTTTCATGTTTGTCACCAATAATGTTATCAGTGGAGTGATAGGTGACATACCTAGGTAGAACTGGTCGATGATCTCAGTCTTCTCTTTCCGATTGAGCCACATTTCCAACAAGATCATGAACATCTTCTTGTTCATCTTCTTCAATTGGTCTTATGCTTTGATCCCTTCCTTGCTCAAGCACATTACCATGTTCCATGGGTTTGTTTACCTATTCTCCTTCATCAATGAATATTATTTCATTGAATTCTATTTGGTCATTGACGTCATAGCCTTGGTGATTTTTAGATTCACCTTGACTGATCTTATCACTCTATTCTAAATGCTCATTTATCTTCTCATTCATACTATCCACTATTTTTCTTGTCCTTTTGTTCAGGCACCAATAGGATTTACTTTTGGTGGAATAACCCAAAAATATGCCTTCATCACTCTTTGGCTCAAAATTTCCAGAGTATTCATCTCTCTTGATGCAATAGTTGCTCCCAAATACTCTAAAATATCTTACACTAGGTGTATGACCAAACCATAACTCGTATGGATTTTTACTGGTCTCTTTCTTGACTTGAACCCAGTTCAATGTATATACAACAATTTTGATTTCTTCTCTCTAGAAGTGATGAGGTAGAGCCTTCTGAATCATCAGAGTCCTTGCACAGTCTACCAAAGTCTTGTTTCTTCTTTCAACGACTCCATTTTGTCGAGGGGTTCTTAGTGCAGACATTTGCCTTTTTATCCCATGTTCTTCATAGTAGCTAATAAACTCTTGAGAGGTGTACTCACCTCCTCTGTCTGATCTTAGATACTTGAATATTTAATTGATCTCCTTATCCACTCGGGCCTTATAGATTTTAAACATATGGAAGGCCTCTAATTTTTCTTTCAAGAACAATGTCCACATCATCCTTGAAAATTAATCTACAAAGAGCATAAAATACATGTCTCCATAGTAGCTATTTGTCCTCATTGGTCAACACATATATGTGTGAACAAGATCCAACACATTCTCCACCAGTACAAAAACAACAATATATGACTAAATAAACTACTAAAAATTATAGATAAATGACTAGTTTTGATCACATGACCATTAGTAGTTTATTACCGATCATTTATCTCATGACCAAATTTATGACTAAACTATTTTAGTCATTTATTTAGTCATTGATTCAGTCATTGATTTAGTTGTTAATTTAGTCATTGATTGTTGTTAACTGGTCATTTATTTAGTCATTAATTTATTCATATATTTAGTCATTACTTTAGTCATATATAAATAGTCTTTAATTTAGTTATATATATTTAGCCGTTAATTTAGTCATATATTTAATCATATTAGGGAATGATAGAATCTAACCACCATCCTCCTACTTGTAAAGAAGGTTCTCTTCCATTGAGCTAGTACCATTTAAAGAATAATCATATCATGTATACTAGTACTTTCCATTAAACATGATTTCAATTTTTTTCAAATATAATTAGAATTTTGTAACGTGATAATATTGCAATGTTCTACTTTTTATTTCTTTCTAGTGAAAAAAGATACATATTGAGAGGTAGTGATCAATTGACCATTTGAGTATTTCATATATAAGTGACTAAAAATAAATTAAGTTGATTCTTGGTAGTGCTCTTTCAGGTTGGTCTTATGATAATGGTGTTTCCCAAACTACTATTGTGCTGGAATAAATAAAGAAATCATATTAGATTAGTATTTGCAAGGACATCAACTGACCTTGGAGTAAGTTTAAGACTATCAAACCTTCAACAAAATAACATGAAAAATCATAAATTGATAATGATAATTCTTTCAAATGTGCATGCCATATAATTTGTACAAATGAAAAAACCAAGTAGATGAAAGGTGCATAGACATGAATCATCCATGCAATAAGGGAAAAAATGCAACATATAATAAAGGAACAACTACTCAAGATAATCATGTAGCCAATAATTGAAAAGCTACAATGAGATGTACACTAAGACCGACAACTAAAAAGATTACTTGCACGATTACTAAAAGTAGGTACCATAAATTCTTTCCAACCCCATGTTTTCCATGGGAGAAAGCTTATTCATCTAGCCTAGATGTCATCTGGTACAATATTTTAGAAAGATCAAGATTTGGCTCAAAATATTATTGCATTGTAACCCATCCAATCACACAAGGTTCAAGAAGTCCTACAAGGCAAGTTTTAATCTCCACTACTTGCTTCTGTTAAGGATTTGCCTCCATTTCACATGCCAGCAATACATGATCATTCAATGTACCTACTAGTGTTGTACAAAATTAAGAAAATATCCAGACGTGAATGTAACAAATCAACAACACATAACAATCTTCAACTACATATTCCCATTCTTGGTTTGATAGAGCTTTATCAACAATGTAATTCCTGCTAATAGACATTTAGAAGAACACAATGCTTAATTATGCCTAAATGATCTTGGAAGAACATGTAACTAATTGGTAAACACTTTTCATAGTACCAAAAGTTCTTTGCAAAATAGAAAATTCTCAGAGATTTCTCATATAGACGTTACTTGTACAACTCTAAAAATGATAGCCAAAAGTCGAACAAAACTTTTAGCAAAAATACTTCTCAATTTACTTGTCAATGAAAATCCTCCACCTAAACCATAGATCAATCCGTTAGCTATATGATATCAAATGGAATACATTAAAATTACTAAATGGGGAGATTCAATAATAGATATGGATCATGAACATTGAAAACAAGAAAATAAACCGATAAGTATGTCTAATTGAGACCACATCATAAAATACCATCCAAATCTACTTGTCCATCTCTAGTTGGAAAATCTGAATCAAGTGGATGGGTGAAAAGGATAGGAAGTAAATCTACAACAATAGTTTTAATGGAATCCTTGATGTTTGCAATCAGAGCATCCCTATAAATCCTTAATACATCTGAAATTTTTTCCTGAATAGTCAGTAAATTTATCAGAACACAAATAATAATGCCTCAATTCTTTATTTGTAATGGAAAATAGTACCATATGGTAATTGGAGTAAACAGGAAGAAGATAGCTTTATTTTACATTTTCCCACTATAAAAAATACCATCTATGCAAGATGCACAGGCAAATAGGATTCAAAGTGATCGTAGTTAAGTAAATGGCAATACTGGTTCAATATTCATATTATAAAAATTGAATGGCAAATATCACTTGATATATCACATAAACATTGAAATCAACAAAAGATAGAGTAGGTCATAAGTGATCAATGAGATGAATAGCTATAAAAACCATAAGAAAAATATGTGTTGTCATATAAAAACTAATTTTTAGCAAGATGGAACCTAAAACAATCTTGACAAAGACATGTGCTATCCATTAGACTCGCGTACCTTTTATTGAATGACTAGGATCTTGCACAAAGAGGAAAAACAAAATATACCAATTATTTTTGGTAATAAAATATTGACCAACCAAATGATCCAGAAATTAGTTGTTTGCACAACGGTGAAGCTACTCACAGTTCTTAGCAAGCCTAATGACAAGAGGCAAAAACATATTATGGAAAATAGAACATGCTTCATCATCTAATTTTATCTACAAAAGATAGAGATATTAGTTACTATGGGAAAAATAAAATAATTAAATTTCCCTCTAATGTCTTTAATAAGCCTAGATTCTTGCAATTAGAAGATAATTTATAAACATTAGGTCTTCTCTTCACATTTGGTGGTAGTCAAGGGCTGATAAAAAATTGCACAATTAAAAAGATATATTTAATTAAATAATAAATTTGATCTATTTGATGCTAAAAACCCAAAAAAATCTTGTCATTGACTTAATATGGCTTAGTGAGCACTCAAATCAATCAAGAATGAAGAATGACATTTGTACAACATCTTAGAGGTTGCACATGGCTTCGAGTTGATTCACACATCTCATGATCACATATAACTGAAGCAAGTTCCAAGGAAATAAATAAAATAACTATGGAACTACCATGGCATATCTACCAGTATATGACATTTTTACCATATTGTATGTGACAAATAGTTTTTAAAAAAAGTGCTAAAAAATCAGGGCACAATTCCAAGCAATATGTTTTCTGCTTTCTTGGCACTTCAACTTCTATTTTCTTGGAAACTCTTATTAAAATTGTATGGAAAGCCTTAGAAGTTGTCCCAGCATATAGGTAATTGCTATGAATCAGGTCACAAGCTCCTCCAAATGCAAATGCTATTTTTATTTCCCCAGAATGATTAAATAGTTTATTAGAGAAGATCCAAGTGCACAAGTGTAAATCCATATAATCATCATGCACAACTTATGGCAATGTAATATGCCTTCAAGGGAAAGATGGTTATAGTTATATAAATGGAGGATGATGTGGATTAGTATCTTTTTTCTCTCATGGTAAAACACTAGGAACAAGGCCTAGTACATACTACATAGCAGTAGGTCAATTATAATGGTCAACAGGTCCCTAGTTTTCATCACTGGAAACATAGTGGTTCTTCTCTCCCTATTATTTGAGTCCAAGAACATCCTTACTGAAGCCTTTGGATCATGGACACTTCCCAAATATTTTTCAAAAGCTTTTTATAACTTTGATTGATGTTAGACTGATATGGTTATATTTAATGCTTGGGAAAAAACTCACGAGTCTATTTCCTTGGTGAGTATTTACGACTTTACAAGATTATTGCCTCTATTAATCCCATAATTGGTAACCCATATGATAATTAGTATACAAGAAAAGATAATAGCTTGCAGATTTTTGGATTAAACTGTGAGATAAAATTTTCTTCATCAACTTTTTAAATCACACTACATGATCCTTCATCATAGATGATAATCAAGAGAAGAGAATAATAAGAAAGGTAGCATTCAAACTTCAACTACTATCTAATGTGAAAAAGCATCCAATTTCCCACGTTAATTTTCAAAGAAAGTTGCAGCGAGATATGATAACATTCTTATTGACTACATTCCTTATTTGTGCCAAAAAGAACTATTGGGTATCCCATGAGTCCTAATGGTGATATATAATTATGTATTCAAAAAGAGGATGAGAAGACACCACAATGAAGATTGAATTTCAAGTGCCCCAATTATATTACATACTAAAACTAAAAAACTAAAATAATGTACCCAGTTTCTTATAGGTTCAACTATACTTACACCACAAAGGTACATGTTTTCCAAATTCTTAGCTGAACATTTAAGTTGAGTAATTTTTAACTTTCTCCATAAGATTATAGTAAACTACTTATAGACCTCAGTAAAATAAATGGTGCCTTTACAGTTAAATATAAGGGTAAAGCAAGACTTTAAGCATTTACAGATCAACCAGAGTCAAGGTAATACAACTTGAACTGAGCATATACACTTATTTAGCAGAGTTAAAGTTACAATATTTATTACAAAGATGCTAAGAACACAAAACCAATCTAAAAGAACATAAAATTCATTTTATACTGACAACTTTGATTCCAAAAGAAAAATGATATACACAATTTGGATACATTAAACAATAAACAATTAAGAGAAGGTTGATTTGAGCCAACCTATTATTATACCAAAGGTTATATCTCCACCATGAGCCCCAAAGAACTATTTGAATTCGGAGATTTACTCAAGAGGAAAGCTGCACAAGACAATTTATTAGGTAAGAAGTAGAAAACATATGTCTTGAAAAATGTCAAAGAAATATTGCATGAGATTGTACCTGAGGCTGACATAAATGAAAAAGGAACTATATATAGCCAATTGAGTGAATTGGTGAGCCAGATAAATCAACTAGGTACCAAGACCAGTGTATATCTTATGCAAGTGCACAGAAAACAAATGGTGAATAAAGTCATCGAAAAACTACTTCAATTGGTTGCACTTGACAAGGTAACACTCTCTGAGTTGGTTACCGAGTTAGAAAAAGAATTGCAAGGTATTCTTTTATTGTTTCAGAATATTTGTTTAATTTTAAATTTCACCAAGGACATTAAGGCCAAAGATGAAAATGTGGAAAAGGAGTTGACTGAGAAGCTAGCTAAGGTATCTATCGAACCTAATACTTTCAAGGTATACTATCAAATTCTAAAGCACTTAATGGGAGTACAACATGAGCTAAGTAGAGGAAAATAAAATCAGAATGGATCTCATGGAGCTACGAACATTTTTTATACCAAATATTGAGTCATTATAGAAATATGTACATAAGGCAAAAGACTTAGTAGGTACACCGAATGTAAGTGCTATGGACAACATGATCAATCTAATAATGGATATTAGTGAACAATTCATAGTGTTTTAGACACTAAAGGATACATGGAAGGCATCACTGAAGGATGCACAAGAAAGATATAAATCTATTTTTTCCAAGATCCCTCCACCGGACAAATAATAAGTAATTGTTTTGGATTTTTTGTTAAAAAAGGGGGAAATATATGTGTGTGTGTGTGTGTGTGTGTGTGTAACAAAGGGAGATAAGATAAAAGAGTGTTATGGAAAAGGGGGGAAATATGTATACGAGGAAATATATAAGTTATGATATATGAGTTATGATGGATAGATATGAGTATATGGATTATTACTATAGGGGGAGTAGTAATTAAAGATGAGTAATAGAGAAATAGAATTTATCGAGATATGTATACATGAGCAATTTTTCTAAGGATAATTTTTTTTTTATGAATTTGAAGGTTTTTAACAAATACACCAAACTAATACCAAAGGGGGATATTGATACTCCTATAGAGTTGTTTTGTTGTCATTAGTTATGAATAAGTCATATTGTTTGTCAAATTCATTCGGTAATGAAGGAAAGTCAAGTCGGTAAAGCACACAAGCTAGTTGGTAAAATTGGGATGATCTTAAGAAAATTTGCCTTAACTATTTAAGATCAACCATAAAGAAGGATAGAATATTTTGACCCACACTTGCCAAAGGAAATATCTCTAACATATCTAAGATGGAAATCTCAAACCTTCTATTAGATTTCAAATAAGACATTATCAATGATGTTGCCACACACTTGGACACAATGCAGACCCAAAAGAAGCATGAAGATGTCGAGGCAAAGCTCATTGAGTACTGCCCTCACTGTCAGTAACAAAAGAAGGATTGTCGATGCAAGTTGGTGGTGAATTTGGAGACCCAAAACCTTCCTACTGAGTTTAGGAAAATAGAAGGAGAGGATGAGCAAGTATTCTTTGTTTCTCAATGTCAGCCATGGGCCCCAAGACAAGGTATGCCTCATGACCCTTTGCAAACTTTTAATCTTTATAATAACCAATGATAGAACTAGAATTTTCAATATCCTTCTCATTATTCCCAACCTGCTTGGAACAATGTCTGGCCTAATACTCAACAGAACCAATGGTTTAAATCACAACAAACCCAATGGCCACAACCTCAAAATCAATGGCAGCCACCACAAGGGAATTGAAAACCATATAACTAGTGGAAAGGACCCCAATAATAGCCAAATCAAAATCATGGTTATCAATCATTACCACCTCCAGTGTCTCAACTGACACTTATGCCACCTCTTGCAGTCATAAGTCTTCCTCCAAGGCCAACACAATTACCTACTCAGCCACAACCCAATCCTAACAATAAGAAATAACAACAATCATTTTATGCTACTGATGCTCAATAGTACCTTGCCTATACTTTAGAAATAATTGATATTCACTTGAGATATGGTACTACTTTACCTGTACTAGAACCTCCTATTATAATGGAAGTTCTAGACCTTCCTGCCAACACCACTTCCAGAAACTACTTTTCCAAATACAGTCCTACCAACTAATATACCAAGTCAAACTGATGTTCACACCTCAGTTAATCCTCCTTTTCCTCAAAGGCTTAGGAAGGAAAAGCCTATACCCTAGGAAGAAACACCATTTGATATCCTAGACCAATTGAAAAATATGCATATCCAAATTCCATTGTTTCAGACTATTGAAGATGTTCCTCTCTATGAGAAAGCCATTAAAGAAGCCTGTCTCAAGAAACTTGGAAGAAAGAAGAAGGATCCCCAAAGAGTACATGTTATAGGTCAAATTGCTGGTATAATGTTGGGAAAGATAGTCATTCCAAAGTACTCTGATCCTGGAAGCCCAGTTGTTGATATTATAATTAATGGCTAGTCTGTGAACAATGCTCTAATAGATTTGGGTGTTGCTATTAATGTTATGACCAAGGATACTAAGAATAGGTTGAGTATAGAGGGATTAAGGATCACTCCAAAAGTCTTACAACTTGTAGACTATTCCACTATCACCCTGAATGGTATAATAGAAGATATAGTAGTTACATTAGATTCCTGGGAATATCCTGTTGACTTCATGATATTATCACCCAAGGTAACTCTTGTTGGTTATCCAATTATCCTTGGACAACCTTGGTTAGCTATAGATGATGCTAACATCAGTTGCAGATTAGGTAACATGACAATCTCAGATGGCCAAACAATTAAGAAGTTATCATTATATCCTCCAACCCAACCACAACTAGATTTAAGTACTCCTATTTGCCTAGATTTGGGAAATGAGGAAGAAGAGCTAAAATCTTTTTCTCAACTAATGATGTTACACATAAAATCCTTCCTAAAACTACAAGAAGATGATGATGTGATTCAAAGCATCCTTATTAATGACTGTGTCATAGTAAAAGATATCTCTGAAAGCTCTATTTTGCAGTTGTCTACCTATGAAAACTGTGTTCTTCTAGTGGAACCTGAAATTATCCATCAATTACTACCCTGTGAGATATCTACAAGCCCTATATCTAAGGTATCAATGCTTAAACTAACAACTAATGTATATCTCTCACCTGGCCACAATCTTCATGTTAACAATAAATTGCTACCACAACAATTAAAATTATTAGCCCAACTCCTTTGTAAACATGAAAAAGCTTTTTCTTGGAACTATGGAGATATGAAAGGATTGAGCCCAAAACTCTATACACATAGAATTTACATCAATGAAGGAATTCTACCACTCCGCCAACCTCGGAGAAGAATTAACCCAGCCTTAAGAGAAATTGTAAAGACTGAGCTGCAAAAATTATTGAATGTTGCTTTTATTTATCTAATCTCATACAGTAAATGGGTTTCACATTTGGTAATAGTCCCTAAAAAGGGGGGTAAATGGATAATATGTGTAGATTATAGAGAACTGAACAATGAAACAAAGAAAGATCATTTTCCCTTTCCATTCATTGATCAAGTTCTAGATACCTTAGTTGCTAAGAAGTACTTCTCTTTTCTTGACGGATATAGCGGATATAATCAGATTAGCATTGCTCTAGAGGATCAAGAAAATACAACATTCACATGTCCTTAGGGAGCATATGCATACTATGTGTTACCTTTTGGTTTATGTAATTCTCTAGCAACTTTTCAAAGGGTTGTAATCAACATTTTTGCTGACATCTCACATAACTGCATGGAAATTTATATGGATGATTTCACCACATTTGGTGTTACTTTTGAAGAAGCTTTTAAAACTTGGAAAAAGTGTTGATCAAATGTAAAGAACATAATTTGTCCTTGAACAGTGAAAAATGTTTCATGATGATGCAAGGAGTTGTGCTGAGACATTTCATCTCAGAAGCTAGCATACAAGTAGACCCTACAAAAATTGAGGTAATTCTTACGTTGCCTACACCTACCAAGCAAAAATACATTAGATCCTTTTTAGGACATGCTAGTTATTATATACATTTTATTCAAAATTTTAGTCAAATAGCCAATCTACTATACATCGTGCTTACAAAAGAGGCTGACTTCACATGGACACCAACCTTTGAGGAATCTTTCCTGCAGGTCAAGTCCCCTCTTACAACAACACCAGTACTTAGAGGGCATGTTTGGTCTTTAACATTTCATATACATACTGATGCTTATGATTATGCAATAGGAGTTGTCTTAGGCCAAAAATCTAATAACCTTGAAAATGTATTTACTATATCGACAAAATTTTACATGGGCCAAAGCTAAATTATATAGTCACAGAAAAAGAATTACTGGCAGTTGTTTATGCTTTAAGTAAATTCCATCATTATGTAACAAGATATCAAATCTTTGTTCATACTGACCATGCAACCATAAAATATCTTATGAACAAACCTACCATCTCAAGCAGGTTAGCAAGATGGCTTTTGCTCTTACAAGAATTTGATCTAACAATAATTGACAAGCCAAGTAAAGAAAATGTTGTGGTTGATTATTTATCAAGACTCAAGAATGATGACACTGATACCTCTGTGATAGATGATACATTCCCTAATGAACATTTGCTCCACATTATTGTCAAGAGACCATGGTATGTTGATATAGCCAATTACCTTGTAGTTGACAAGATGCCTATACATTTCTCTCCTAAGGAAAGAAAAATGCTGAAAAGTTTTCAATTTTCTTGGATTGACAATACATTTTTCTATACTGGTCTAGACCAAGTCATGAGAAGGTGTGTACGAGAAGATGAAACTTATGACACCCTCCATGCTTGTCATGATGAACCATGTGGAGGACACTTTGTAGCTAAAAGGAAAGCTATGAAAATATTGACAACAAGTTATTACTGGACCACACTTAGTAAAGATGCATCAAATTATACCAGGAAATGTGATAAATGCCAAAGGATGGGTTGTCCTACAAAATTAGATGACTCTACATCCACAAGTGGTTGTCACACCATTTGATAAATGGGGCATGGATTTTATTGGTCCTATGGACCCCCCATCTAATGGGAAGTCATACATTCTAGTATGCACATATTATGTAACCAAATGGGTTGATGTAAAGGCAATGAAGCATGCCCGAGACAACAAAGTAGCAAAGGTCATGTATGAAGAAATATTCACCTGCTATGGTGTCCTGAGAGAGCTAGTAACAAATCAAGGAGCACAATTCACATCCAACCTAATCACAAAACTAATGAATGAATACAACATCAGACACATGAATTCCATTCCCTACCATCCACAAGCCAATGGTCAAGCAAAAGTCACCAAAAGAGAAATTGAAGCAATACTCACAAAAAAAATTCAACTCAATCGTCGTGCCTGGAGTAGCCGCCTTTCAGAAGCAGTCTAGGCATACCAAACCACATGGAAAACAACAACATGATTCACTCCATTCAAATTTTTATACAAGAAAACAACCATGTTGCCCATTGAATTTGAGCATAAAACATTACGTATTGCTTTAAAGCTAAACATTGATCTTCCTACAGCACAGTGAGACTATCTCCTACATCTTAACTCTTTGGATGAGATGAGAAAATCTACATCGAAGCACACAGAGATTATCCAAAAATATAGGAAGAAATGACATGAATCCCACATAAAGAACAAACAATTTACAGTAGGTGATTGGGAACTACTATTTGATTCAAGATTTCAAGAAATACAAGGCAAATTACAAATAAGGTGGTTATGACCATATGAGATAGATCATGTCTTCGACAATGGAGAAATCCAACTGATAATAATTGATCCAGTTAATTTCAAACTATTGGTCAATGGTCATCGACTTCATCTATACCATCAACCCCAGACCAAGAATTATTTCATGCAGCAATTTAGAGACATAATTCCACAAGTACAATAGGTAATACTTCATGCAGGAGAGGGTACCAACCTTCTTCCTACAGCTTCAACCTAAAGCCCCTTCGTGTATGTCATAATAAACACTTCATTTCTAATGAAGTTTCATTCTCCATTCACTTTCTAAATTATTCTTTACAATCCATTCCACTTCTCTACCTGCAAGGTATAAAAAGAAAGAAAGGTGGGTTCTTTATGAATATGTGGAGTTGGGGAAGGTAAGATTCTCTTCTTAATCCCAAATTCCCAAAGGAAAGATCCAAATTGATTAACCACAAGAAAATGGTCAATGCATGAATGAATCAATCAATTAGTAATAAGAAGAAATAGGAAAACATTACATTTCATTATGGAAGAGAGTATTGAAATGAATTGAAGACAAATACTAACCTCAAAGTATAGAAAATTTGGAAATTGTTGTTTTCTGGTGTCTGTACTGAGTTTCTAGAAATTCTACAATCAGATTTGGAATCGAAACATAGAGATAGAGAAAACCCAAAAATATTTTTCTTTTCCAAACCAATTCGACCTTGACCCAAATGAAGGTCAACCTTGACCTGCACAGTTCTGACATAAATTTTGTTCGCGGATCCTAAAATTTTTTTGAAAAGGTTATCCAAATTTTCTCTGTAATTCATTGTTTTGCACATGTTCCTGCAAGAAAAATGGTTTTTTTTTTTTGGATGGGGGGTTTGCCTTGGTCAAACCCTAATTTTGGAATTAACCTTGAAATAAAATTGAAATTGTAGTAATAAACAAAGTAAATAAAACAATTCACCTTGCTTATGTTGAAACCCTTGTCGAAGATTCGAATCCTTGAATCCAAAAGTATGGATTCTCCAAATGGATGTAGAATTGTAAGATGTAGGATGTCTCAAATCAATTGCCTTTAGATCTTCAACACCAATCTTGGATGGATCTTGGAATAGGAAGAAGCATGAATGGATATGGATGGAGATATCTTCAACAAGAGGGATCCATAGAGCTTGAATCCTTCAATGGCTACTAATGGATCTCCTTGATGAATTGAATTTTTAATTCTTGAATACTTGAATGCTTTAAATACTTCCTTTCTCCTTCTTTCTTACTTCTTGATGATTTTTTGATGGATTGAAATGAGAGGAGAAGACTTCCTTATATACTAGTCTAGGGCACAAACTTCTAGAGAGGTCGACACAAGAGAAATAAATTCCCATTAAGTCTATACCCTTAGAAGTGGACCTAAATTAAATATCTTTTAGGAGTTTACCATTTCGAAGCCTCAAAATAGCCGACCCAAAAGTGGGAAAATAAATCTTTCTGAAACCTGATATCCAAAAATCCTCAGATTTTGAAATTTGGACCCTGGGTCAAGGTCAAGGTCGACCATGACCCAGAAGGTTGACCTTGACCCTGAGGTTAAGAACCTCATATTCATAAAGAAGGATGCTAGAAACAGGTAGAAAAGAAGTGGAAAACAGGGCAGGACAGGGGAAAAAGCCAAATCAAATTCAAAGACCCATTCAAAGCATTTGACATGACCCTAAACCACTTACTTGGAAGGCTCAACCAGTCCTAAATGGAAGTTCTTCCATTTTTTGACAATACATTTAGCCCACACTTTAGCAAGAGTATGGACTCGATGCAAACTTTTGGTAAAGGAGATCACAAAGAAAAATAAAATCTTATTGAAATCAAAGGGACAAAGCAAACCTCAAGCCCCCAGGGACTCAAGTCTTTGTCAACCCCAAGATTACAATAAGAGAGACATCACTAGAAAAAAGAGAGAAAAGAGGGTGTGATTACCTTGCCCAATGAGAACTTATGTTCCATTGTGAATCACATAAGAAAATAGTGCAACTAGAAAGATGGAGTTGAACCACCTAGTGAATGTGGCTACTCACTAGTCAACCCATCAAAGATTCACCCTCAAGAATATTCTATTCCAAAAGAGCAAATCCAAAACAAGAGAGATCTAGTCTTAAGGACACCTTTGACCTTAAGGGATCAAAACATTGAAAATTGAAACTAAAGGGATCAAGAGATCCTATAAGGTAAAAATCCATGCTTTAAGGATTAGTCTCTAATCCATAAAGGGAGAAAAGTTTTGAAAAATATTTTGGAAGCATGTGTGCAAAAAGTGAGCAGAATGTATACCCCCACATTAAAGTCATTGCTAACACTTTAACAGGAACAATGGCTTGAACAGAAACATAAACAACTCCACTGATTACATTTCCACTACGAGATGCCCCCAATCGAAGACAAATCAAGGGAAATGCCACATAAAAATACAAAGAACATAGAAGGGATCTACCTATCGTGGGGTCGGTATGATCATAAGATAATATATATATGATATTATTGTAAATGAATTGACATCATTCCCCAAAGAAAGTAGAACTGCAATCACAATGGAGGAAAGAAAATGCAAGAGTTACGAAGAAGAGTCTTTTCGGACCACAACATGGAGACCAAAAAGAATCAGTGCTACCAAGTCACAAATCCAAGAGGACTATACAAGGAAAACATTTACGAACAATAACACAGGTACAACATAACATGAAAACAACATATAGAAGAATAAAGATACATATAGAGGAATAGAACAACACGTTCGATTCCTTTATCACCTTGCACCAACAATGTAACACGGGTCATATAAAAGAATCTAACAAACATTTAGAAAACACATCATGGGAGAAGCACAACACAACAAACAAACACACAAAAAGCTACCGTGGAGGACAAGCCAATCAAGTGCATCGCCTACTCTCCCCATCTTGGTCTATATCATTTAGGGAAGGTGGGAAACTTGTAAGAGGGACTATATCCAACATAGTAGGAATAATAGCCAGTTCCAAACAAGGATCCTCTTGAGAATCGTGATGTTCGATACTAGGTGTAATTATTGTAATCACCCAAAAATGGTCACCTAGACTATTAGCCCCTTTCTAGCATTATTTGCAAAAATCATCAATTGCTTATTCTTGATCAAATCCTAATTCTATCATTTATTCGATTATATTCTATGGATTAACCATTTTTATCCTAAGTCTTTATTTAATTAAAAGGAATTCCCTCCTCTTTTATTAAATAAAAATCCCCCACTTACCTTTTATCCTAAGTTGTACAAATAAAGCATTATTCCTATTTAATAAATAAGAAGAAAAGGCTTTTTGTCTCACATGGGGCACAAAAGTCAACACTTCTTTCTCATTGGAGGAGACTTGTGCACAAGGATTGCTCCCACTTTCAAACTCCACCCTTGATCAAATCTTTTGCCTATTAATCTCCATGGTCCATTTGTCCTTAAAAGGAGAGATCTCTTCTCATTCTAGGATCTGTTGGATACAATTGTCTTAAGGACATTGTTGGATTAGCTATGTGTTGTCTTTGATGTCACACAAATGTCATATCAATTATCATTCTCAGTGTCTATCAAGTTCAGTCGGTCAGCTAAGCAGTTCTCAGTATCTACCAAGCTCAGTCGGTTAGTTAGGCAGTTTTTAGTGTCTACCGAGATCTCTTAGGTGTCTAAAGGAAACATGACAGGGTAACAGTGTTAACCAAGCCTCCTCAGTTATCAAAGAAAAAGTAGTGGTTACCAAGCTCTCTCGGTCTTCGAAGGATGTTGTAGAATTTGCTGTGGTTACCGAGTTCACTCGGTCACCGAAGGAAATCTTTTCAGGATTAATGTTTACTGAGCAAGGTCGGCTCTTCAAAGGATTTTGTTATTAAAGTTTGTTTATCCCAGCCGACTGTTGTAATGATTGTTAGTGCCGACTTGACAATCTAAATGTTAATGAAATGGCATATATATATATAGAAGGTCAAGTGGTGAATAAAAGATATACAACATGCATAAATCATTTTTGAAGAAAGGTATGTGCGAATTTTGAAGGATGGTTAGATATCCTTGAGGAGTAGCAAAGATTTATTTGATCAGTAAGGATCTAGTGAAGTAGAATAGAGATCTATATTCAGCAATTCAGTTGTAGGTCATTTCATTGTTACTCTCTTACAATTGTAGTAGTGATATCAAAATCTCTTAATCGAGTTGGTTTAACAACCATTTTGTAAATCCTTTAACAAGGTGACAGTTCTATTGAATTGTTTCAAGACCTCTTACAAGGCCACTCCTAGTAGGGTGATTAAATCCTCTAACAAGGTCACACCTAACAATGTGTTTTGTAACCTTTTACCGAGTTGGCTTCTAACCGGGCATCACTTCAGAAGAGTGAAAAATAGTAACTAGTTACATTGGTGGTTTTTCCCATATTGGGTTTCCATGGTAAAGCTGGTGTCTCTTGTGTTCATGTTATTTTCTTTATTCATGTAAGTTAATCAGTGATGAATGCTTAAGAATAGTTTAATTATTACACACTTCAAGGATCAAGTTTCAGCATTTCTCTGTATATTTACCGAGTGGCACAGTAAATAATTTTTTTAAGATATTTAAGGGATCAGTGGTAATATTTTTGTGGTTAACTGATTCACCCCCCCCCCCCCCCCCCCTTCTTAGTTACTGCATCTATATTTCCAACAAGATCCCACTCTTGATGCTAATGTTGTGCTGCAGGTTTTCTTGGTGACATTGGAGCTTTTGAAGGACTTGTTGCATTTTAGTCTCCATACTTGCATTGTAGCCTAGTCTCTTCATAGCATTCTTAACTTAGTTTCCTTTCATGTTTTAGCTTAGTTGACATAGTTTAATTAGTAATGGCTTGTAACACTCTCATTTTCATAATTTAGTTGCATTCTTGCATTCTCATTCTAGCATAGTTTTCATGGCATTTTCATTGTGATTCTTGAAGATATTGGCATTCTTGCCATTGTCTCTTGGAATCTCCCATTGCATGGTTTACTAGCAAGGTTGCATGCTTAAAAGCTCTAGTTGAGAGCCCTCTAAACACCCTTGCACTCCATGCCTAGGGATCTCTAGGTCACTTTTCAAGGTTTCCAATCCATGGATGCTCTTGGAATCAATGGCTTAGAGAAGTGCACATTTTGAGTGTACAATTATCAATGTTGAAATTATATTAGGTAAATTAGTATCAATGTCAATAGTCTCATATTCATCATTAGCATCATTAGGACCAACAAGAGTATCTTCTTCATCAAGATTAATCAAAATAGAATCTAAGATATGAATAGAATCATCATAATCATACATCTTAACATCATTATTAACATTAACTTCTTCCAACACATCAGGCATAGGCTAGTCAAAAGAAGGTAAAGAACTTTGAAGAACAGAGGCATGGGCCTTAGCTTGAGCCTGATGCTTCTTATGACGTTCATTAGCAGATCGGTTATGTTTTGTCTTGTTTGAAATATGTTGAGAACAAGGAGGAACAACCACCGGTTCCTTCACAAGTTCTATAGGAGGATTAGTGTGGTTCTTAGTAGGCTGAAAAGCAACACTAAAAGCTTGATTAATAGAACTAGAAGTAATGGATAAAGGAGGTATGGAAGACATAGGTAAAATACCATGGTTAAGATCCATTTGAGGCATGCTTAACTCAACAATATTGTGATGCTTATACACTTGATATGAGCGAAAAAGGTTATCAGGTCGAGAAGAACATGAATTAGGTAATGAAGGCCAAAAGAAGTCAAGGGTAGCACAATCCCTATGCCTAAAAGGTTGATATAAACTATGATTAATTGTCTTCACTTCTTCATCATGAATGAATTTAATACACTTATGGATAGGAGAAACAACAACATGCATGGAATTCAACCAAGGCAAACCAAGCTTAACTTGAAGCTGATCAAAAGTAGGAACAACAATGAAGGTAGTGTCCACAATTTTACCACAAAGTTCAATAGGCAAGTTAATAGAACCAAATGATGGATAGAGAAAACCATTACAAGTTTGGATCCATACATTAGATGTATCATAACAATCACGTTGTAAGTTCTTCATAAAAAGGTTTTCTTCAGTAATCACATTGAATAAGGATGTAGGATCAATAAGACTACCATGCGTAGGTATCTTAAAAATCCTAGCATAAATGTAGAGGGGACCATCAGGAGCTTTAACAGTCTCAAAATTATCAAAGGTGATCAAGAGTTCCCAAGGTTTTTTATCCTTACATTATTTTCGCGGTTTAGGTTGTGGTTTCGGTTTAGGCTTAGGTTGAGATGGAACTTGAAGTTGAGGTTGAGATTGAGGCTAGGGTGGAGATACAGGTTGATAAAAAACAACATGCTCCACATGGTTAACAATATGATTGAGATCATCCATCTTTGAATCATAAACAATATCCATAGAAGATGGCTGAACAATAGTATTAGTATCATGTGTAGGCAAAGAATTCGTATAGGTTTGGAAGTTTTGATTAGGAGGAGAGATAGATTTATTTCCACTACCATCAAAATTATCAACAGATAAAGCATTAGAATCAATTAAGTCTTGAACCTTATGTTTTAAAGAATAACACTTCTCAATATCATGGCCATTCTGACAATGGTATTGACAAAAGGCTTTGGATGCCATCATAGTAGGTAAAAGAGGTTGAATAGGAGGCAAAGTAATCATATTAGCATTCAATAATTTACTCATAATAGAATGTAAAGATTCAACTAGAGGAGTAAACATACGATTCAGATGAAAAGCAATGGATGCAGAAGTGGCATTGTTGGATGCAACAACAACTTGATTAGCAACTGCATTGTCTTGCTTATTTATCTTGACATAGTTGTTAGGTTTTTTAAACTTGTTGGGATTAGGAGCAACATCACTCTTATCAATTGGAATAGGAGCCATTGGAATGTTGCTCTCAAATTGACTCACTTGTAATTGATAATAATGAAGCGTTGCATAAAGTTATTTAAAAGAGGTAAATTCAGTAAGAAGAATCTTATCTCTAATATCCTTTTGTAAATTTGAAATAAACATATGCTAAATATCAATATCAGGAACTAGATAAGAAATTTGAGCATACAAATGCTTAAATCTACCAATAAATTTAGTCAATTTTTCTTTAGTATTTTGTTTACAATGCATCAAATCAGTTAAGGACACTTGCAGACCAATGTTATTTTGGAACTATTGGATAAAGGCATTAGAAATTTTTGGAAAATATGTTAGAATAACTGAGAGGGGGGTGAATCAATTTTCCAATGTCCCAATACGAAATTTATAATCCAAAATCAAATACTTAAAAATTTTGATACTCGATAACTTAAAATACTATACTGTCTATGCTTTTACCGATTACCAGTCTAAAACATATAGTAGTTACCGATCAAATCAAATATGCAACATGAAAATATGACATCAAAAAAACATCACAATCAACACATAGCACAAGAGATTTAACATGGAAACCCTATGAAGGGAAAAACCACCTCGGACCGGCAACCCAAAATATTCACTCTTCTGAAATGAGGTCGGTGAAGACCCAACCCTGTTAAAGGTTACAAACACAATGTTAGGTGTGACCTTGTTAGAGGATTTTAGACCAACCGTTATCATCCAACGAGCGGTCACTCTGGGGTTAACAAGATAACAATGTTCATTCTATGAATGATACATAAAAGATTTTCTTAGTCCACTCAGTTAAGATATTTGACTGTGTACAATGGTTAAAATGGAACAATAGGTGATCTACCTTAATAAAAATTCAATTGAATATGTACAGATCAATGTTAAGCTCATTCAATCCTCTAATCATTAAATCAATTATCTTCCAATCAATGTTCAGTAACTTACTGTCGCTTGGTAATAGCTTCTTGTCGCTCGGTAAAAACTCTATAGTTTAGTTCTCACTAACCAGTTTGATCAGGTATGCATGAAAACTTGTTCACATGATAATTCTACAGTCTCATCCTTTCGGCATTACCTCTTCACTATGAAATCTCCAATCTCTTATATAGACAAGTAAATTGTTTTCTTCTGCTCCATCAAATTTTGCCGCTTGATCATCTTCGTTGATTTTGCCACTTAAACATACCTCGACCGATGTGTCAATAACACGTTTGATTCTCATCCTTTAGATCTTTCCTAAATTTTGTTAGTCGTCGATCTGTGTAACAAACATTATCTGTTACCTCGAAATCATACACTTTCCAGCTCATCAATCTTGTCAGCTTAGCTAGTCATTTAGTTCCTCTGCTCTGCTCGGTTAACAAAGAAATGTGTTGGTGAACACAAGCTTGGTTTACACTATGCTCGGTATACACTACACTTCATTGGTGTACACTAAAATGCTTCATCAACCGACAACACTGCTTTGTGTCTTTCAGCTCTTTTCCTCATCATAGATGAATGAAACATAATCAAGTCAATATCATAAGGTCATAGACTCATCAACAAGTTACTCAATGTATTCTTTATCCTCATCTGTCATATCCATATTCCTCATGTAGATATTTTTGTACTTCATCTCTTTCACTCCTTTACTATAGATGTTTGGGTATAGTAACTTACAAGATAAGTGATGTCAAACTAGTTGACATCAATGACAACATAATATTATTTTAATCATATTACATATCTAATCAATCAACTCGGTGATCTCTAATCATAGATTCTTCAATCAAGTTCTTAAATCAGTTGTAGTTCATCAATCTCTCCCTTTGGCATTGATGGCAACTCAAGTAATATGAAATATACCATACACATACCAAACATGTATTCTACAACTCTGTGAACAAATGTTGTACAAGCTCTCCCTAGCTTAATATGTTTAATCACTGCGTTATTCAACAGCATTACCACTACAGCTTTGTCAATCTACAAATATGATCTTTTCAGCTCTCAGGTTCCTACTTCTGTTCTCAATAATTGATCTTCAATGTTCTTCCTTTCTTCCAAATTATCTCTCCCTTAGATAGTTCTCATCAGTGTATATTGTTTCATATTGTTTATCTCTCCCTTTGACAACAATGCCAAAGAAACAAATAAACACACTGCTCTTTATTAGCCAAGTAACTCTCTGTTGTCCAATGCATTATCTGTATCTTTGTATACTGATATACCAATCTATTTCAGTTCTCCAAACTTATCACAACCTTGAACAAGATCCAAAGTGTGAACTATGTTGCATCAACATGAATGATCTTATGATAAGATTAGGCTGATGCAACATCTAGATCACATTAGTGACTGGTAGACAGGGGACAGACCACTAGTCTATTCCTTAAGTACTCAAATGTATCCTTTGGTAGAGCCTTTGTAAATATGTCTGCAAGTTGTTCTTTTGATGTAACAAATTCTAACTTAAATTGCTTCTCCTGTACTTGTTCTCTTAAGTAGTGATAGTTAATAAATATATGCTTTATCTTAGAATGCATCACTGGATTCTTTGAAATATTAATTGCACTTGTGTTATCACAGTATATAATCACCAACTCAGTGATTACCTCATTCATACCTTCCAAAACTTGCTTAATATATGCAATATTTAAACAATTCGTAGCAGCAGCAACATACTCTGCTTTAGCTGTAGACTGAGAAATGCAAGTCTGCTTCTTACTTGTCCATGTAACAAGTCTTTTACCAAAGAAAAATGCTCCTCTGGTGGTACTTTTTCTGTCATCCACATTTCCAGCCCAATCAACGTTGGTATATACCTTCAGTTCAAACTTGCCTTCCTTAGGATACCATAATCCATAATCTTCTATTTTCTTCAGGTATCTTAAGATTCTCTTTGTAGCAATCATGTGTGATTCTATAGGGTTTGTAGAAAATATAGCAACAATTCCCACAGCATGTGTTATATCTAGTCTACTGTGAACTACATACATTAACTTACCAATCATAGATCAGTATAGTGTCTGGTTTACCTTTGTAGTTTCATCTTCCTTAGTCAGTTTGCATCTAGTAGCCATCGGTGTTCCCACAGGTTTAGCATCTTCCATGCCAAATATCTTCAATACTTCCTTGATATATTTAGATTGTGTGATGAATATCCCATCATTCTATTGAATCACTTGTAGTCCTAGAAAGAACTTAATCTCTCCAAACATAGACATTTCAAACTCTTTTCTCATCTCATCAGAAAAATATTCAAATATGTTATCTTGACCTCCAAAAATAATATCATCCACAAATATCTCAGCAATAAGAATAATATTATTAGTATCTCCTTTCATGTACAAATTGTTGTTCTCACTAGTTCTAACAAATCCAATACTTAACGAGTAATAATGCAACCTCTCATACCAGGCTCTCGGTGCTTGCTTCAAACCATACAAATCTTTATGTAATCTACATACCATGTCTTTATTGTCTGGATCAATGAACCCTTCACGTTGTTCTATGTAGACTTCTTCAAGTATTCCATTTAGAAATGCTGACTTAACATCCATTTGATAAAATTTGAATTTCTTATGTGCAGCATATGCAAGTAGAATTATAACTCCTTCTAATCTAGCAACAGGTGCAAATGTTTCACCATAATCAATTCCTTCCTCCTATGCATATCCCTTGCATACAAATCTAGCTTTGTTCCTTGTTACCTCACCATTTTCATTCAGCTTGTTCCTAAATATCCACTTAGTACCGATAACAATTTTTATCTTTAGGTCTAGGTACTAAGGTCTAGGTTTTGTTCTTCTCTATCTATTCTATTTCCTCTTTCATTGCATTAACCCATTCATCATTTTCTAATGCAACTTTTACATTTTTCAGTTCATAATCACAAACTAGACATGTACCTTGTCTTGCTTTACTCCTTGTTTGCATGCCAGCTTGTCTGTCTCCAATAAATTGTGTCTCAGGATGATGTCTCCTGACAAATCTTGCCAGTACTCTGTCTCATCTTTCTTGTTCATCCTATGCAGGTTTATTTTCTTGCTCAATAGCTCCATCTTGCTCGTCGGTTTCTCTTTCCTATTCTTCTGTATTATTTTCCTGCTAATCGGTTATCACAAGTTGCGGCTTCGGTAGATACTCAGGGTGTTCAATGTAAGTGAATCTACCATAGTCTTCTGGTTCCTTTGTACTTTCCTTTGCATTCTTTTCATCAAACTCATCAACTCGGACATTAGTACTTTCAATCATTTTATTAGTAGTTTTATTTAGACACTTATATGCTTTTCTTTTACTGAAATATCCTAGAAATATCCCTTCATCACCTTTTGAGTCAAACTTCCCATTTCTCTCATCTTTCAGAATAAAACATTTTCTTCCAAAAATCCTAAAATAACTTATAGTAGGTTTGTGTCCAAACCACAACTCATAGGGTGTCTTGTTAGTGTCCTTCTTCAGTTGTACTTGGTTCAAAACATAAATAATTGTACTGACAACATCCCTCCAGTATGTCTGAGCAACATTCTTTTGTAGCATCAATGTTCTTACACAATCAACTATTGACCTATTCCTTCTTTTAGCAATCCTGATCTACTGAGGTGTCCTCAGTGCAGAGACCTATCTTTTAATACCATGCTCATTACAGAAATTAGTAAATTCATCAGAGATAAATTCACCTCCTCTATCAGATCTTAGGCATTTCAATTATTTACTAGCCTCTTTTTCTACCTTTGCTTTATACCACTTAAACATCTTAAATGCTTCAGATTTTTCTTTCAAGAACATAACGGTCATCAATCTAGTATAGTCATCAACAAAAATAATAAAGTATCTATCACCATAATAACTCTAAGTTCTCATAGGACCACACAAGTCGGTATGAACCAACTCAAGTATCTTCTTTGTTGAATAATCCTTTCTTTTGAAACTAGATTTAGTCATCTTACCTTTCTGACATTCATGACACATAACATGATCAGGTTTTGACAAGTTAGGCATACCTCTAACTCTTTTCCTTTTACTAATCTTAATCATGTTATCAAAGTTCACATGGCATAACTTTTTATGCCACAACCAAACATCTTCATTTTTCATCATCAAGCAAGAAGATTCATCAGTATCAAGATAAAATAGATTACCTCTTGATTGTCCACTAGTTCCAAATAATCTTCCACCATCATCAAAGATTTTCACTTTCTTTCTCTCAAAGGCAACTCGGTGACTTGAATTATTCAGCTCTTGCCACACTTAACAAGTTATAGTTCAATCCATCTACCCAATAAGCATTTTCACATTTTATCCTATCATTTATCATCAGGGATCCTTTACCTCTTACCATACAGGGTGTGTCATTACCCATCTTAACAGATCCTCCATTGTATTCTTCAAGTTGATCAAATTTCTCTTCATCACCAGTCATGTGATGTGTACAACCACTGTCTATGATCCATGTATTATTTTTGTTAACTTTAGAGATCAGTGTTGTTTCTACATGTTTTTCTTCTTCCTCTGAGTCATCTTTCATAGCAACAAATACCACTTCTACATCATCACCAGAATTAGATTCAGATTCATTATCTTCGGCTATGTAACATACCTTTTTGCCTCTATCATTACTGTCTTCATTATCTTTGTTGTTTCGGTAGCCTCTGTTGACTCTTCTCCCATAGCTTCCTTCAGATCAGTCTTTGGTTCTTTCATCATCTTTCTTATGTGGACATCTAGCAATGATGTGGCCAACCTCTTTACAATTAAAGCATGCAAAAGGTAGCTTACCTCTATACCTTCCTTTACCTTTGGGTAATCTTATGGTCATAAGAGCTTCAAGTTAATCAAGCTCATCATTAGTATTGCTATCACTATCATCATTCTTATTATTCCTGCTAGACTTACCAATCTTCAGAGAAGACATGAAAGCAGATTCCACAAGCAAAACAACACTATTGTCAAAGTTATTCAATTCAAAGGTTGTAAGTTTACCAATCGAATTGTCAAGTTTAAGGACATTACTAGTTGTAGACCTTGTTTCATGAATAGCAGATATTCTAATTGCGTAAACCGGTAATAAGGTTTTGAGGACTTTGCTTACAACTGTCTCTTCACTAATAACTCCATTAGATGCTCTAATAGCATGTACTACCTCTTTCAGTCTATTTGTGTATTATACAATATTCTCACCTTCCTTCATCTTCATATCATCGAATCTACCCCTTAAGCTTTCAGCTCTGGCTCTTTTGACATTCACATCTCCACTGTAAACTTGAGAAAGTTTATCCCACATGGCTTTTGCAGTAGTGAAGCTTTTAATATCTTCAAATTCGGCATCGGTATAGGTAGTAGCAATCTTCATCATAGTAACATTGTGTTCATGCCTGTCTCTTAGTTGATCAAGTGTCAGGGGACCAGCGGTCAGTTCTATATAGCCATTCTCCATCAATTCTAGTGCAGAATTCCCAATTCTAGATATGTGCAACTTCATCCGACTTTGCCATACTATGAAGTTCTCTTTGTTCAACTTTGGCACTTCCCTCTTATACATTTTGAGATCTTTGTACTGAAGTCCTTAAAACTATGTTCTAAGAAACCAATGCTCTAATACCAATTGTTAGAATAACTGAGAGGGGGGTGAATTAGTTATCCAATGTCCCAATACAAAATGTATAATCCAAAATCAAATACTTAAAACTTTTGATACTCGGTAACTTAAAATACTGTACTGTCTATGCTTTTACCAATTACCAGTCTAAAACATATAGTAGTTATCGATCAAATCAAATATGCAACATGCAAATATGACATCAAACAAACATCACAATCAACACATAACACAAGAGCTTTAACATGGAAACCCTGTGAAGGGAAAAACCACCTGGGACCGGCAACCCAAAATATTCACTCTTCTAAAGTGAGGTCGGTGAAGACCCAACCCTGTTAAAGGTTACAAACATAATGTTATGTGTGACCGTGTTAGAGGATTTTAGACCAACTGTTATCGTCCAACCAGCAGTCACTCTGGGGTTGACAAGATAACAATGTTCATTCTATGAATGATACATAAAAGACTTTCTTAGTCCACTCAGTTCAGAGATTTGACTGTGTACAATGGTTAAAATGTAACAGTAGGTGATCTGCCTTAATACAACTTCAATTGAAGATGTACAAATCAATGTTAAGCTCATTCAATCCTCTGATCATTAAATTAATTCTGTGCCAATAAATGTTCAGTAATTTACTGTCGCTTGGTAATAGCTTCTTGTCGCTCGATAAAAACTCTGCAGTTCAGTTCTCACTAACCAGTTTGATCAAGTATGCATGAAAACTTGTTCACATGATAATTCTTCAATCTCCTCCTTTCGGCATTACCTCTTCGCTATGAAATCTCCAGTCTCTTATATAGACAAGTAACCATTTTCTTCTACTCCATCAGATTTTGTAGCTTGATCATCTTCATTGATTTTTCCGCTTAAACATACCTCAGCTGATGTGTCAATAACACATTTGATTCTCATCCTTTATATCTTTCCTAAATTTTGTTAGTCGTCGATCTGTGTAACAAACATTATCTGTTACCTTGAAATCATACACTTTCCAGCTCATCAATCTTGTCGGCTAAGCTAGTCATTTAGTTCCTCTGTTCTGCTCGATTAATGAATAAATGCGTTGGTGAACACAAGCTTGGTTTAACTATGCTTGGTATACACTACACTTCATTGGTGTACACTAAAATGCTTCATCAACCAACAAACACTGCTTTATGTCTTTTAGCTCTTTTCCTCATCATAGATGAATGAAACATAATCAAGTCAATATCATAAGTTCATAGACTCATCAACAAGTTACTCAATGTATTCTTTATCCTCATCTATCATATCCATATTCCTCATGTAGATATTTATGTACTTCATCTCTTTCACTCCTTTACTATAGATGTTTCGGTATAGTAACTTACAAGATAAGTGTTGTCAAACTAGTTGACGTCAATGACAACATAATACTGATTTAATCATATGACATATCTAATCAATCATCTTGGTGATCTCTAATCACATATTCTTCAATCAAGTTCTTAAATCAATTGTAGTTCATCAAAAGAATCAATAGAATAAGGAGGCAAGGAACAATACCATTGCAAGGCCTTATCATGAAAATTTATAGCAAACAACTTGGCTAAAATCCTATGGTCATGAGCATAGTCACTACAAAGGATTTGAAATGTTTTAACATGAGTGATAGGGTCTCCCTTACCATAGTAATTATCAAGATGAGGCATATCGGCTTGTAGAGGAATAGGAGCATGAATAATGTCTAGGGATAAAGGATTGCCCATGTCACATGTAGGAATACTAAACTTGGATTGAGTTAAGGATGAAAGTTGTTATTGTAAAGAGGACACAGTTTTAGCTAGACTAATTATTATGGAATCATTAGAAGAAATAGGAGGTATAGAAACATTATAAACACTAGGGAAAGTGTAGGAAGCAGCAAGAATAGAAGACACAACTAGCGGAACACTTGGAACCACAATTGGAAGAGGGTTGGAATAGGTAAAAGGAACGCTATGGTAAGAAGTTTGTGAGGTAGGTAGAGACACCGGTGGAACACTCATTGGAAGAGATGGGAGAGATGTAGTCACTAAAGGAGTATAAGTAGGAATGCTAAGTAAAGGAACAAAAGAAGGTTCCACACTAGTGACAGGAGGAGTGAGTCCTAGATCTTGAGCTTCTTGAGCTAAAGGTTTAACATTTAAATGCACAAGATGAGTGATACCACACAAGAGATTAACACCTTGATCACTATCCCGAAGAACTTTCTTAAGAGCATCTATAGCTTGAATAGAATCTTGATTATGGTTTTCTTGAATAAGCCAATTTCCCATTTTATCAAGTTCAGGTTAAAGTTTTTGGACTTGTTCAGGAGGAACCCTTAAAGCATCATCCTCATCATGAGATGAGTGAGAAGAGTTATGCTCCATAGTAGGATTAGAATCATGAGTGATCAAATTGTCATCCAGGGTCCTAAGGAAAGGAGAGGAAGACTCAAGATCAAAGGAACCCATAAGTCTACGACTTCTTCTAACTAGGATATTATAAGTAGGACTAGAGGTAGTAAAGCTCATATACTAATGAAATGCAAATGAACTAAATTAGGAAAACACAAGGCATAAACAAATAAATGTTTTTGTATTTTTTCTTTATATGTTTTTTTTGTTTTATTTTTGGAATGTAAATGCAAGCACATAAAAGAAGGCTAATCTAATATACATGCAAGATCTAACACCATAAAATAAAGAGTTGTCTATCACAGGTTAACCAAAATGTAAGGTATAAAAAGAAATAAAGGTGGGTTCTTTTTTAATATGTGGAGTTGGGGAAGGTAAGATTCTCTTCCTAATCCCAAATTCCCAAAGGAAAGATCCAAATTGATTAACCACAAGAAAATGGTCAATACATAAATGAATCAATCGATTAGTAATAAGAAGAAAGAGTAAAACCTTACATTCCGTTATGGAAGAGAGCATTGAAATGAATTGAAGATAAATACTAACCTCAAAGTATAGAAGATCTAGAAATTGCTATTTTCTGGTGTCTGTACTGAGTTTTTGGAAATTCTACAATTGGATCTGGAACTGAAATACAGAGATGGAGAAAACTGAGAAATCTTTTTCTTTTCCAAACCAGGTCGACCTTGACCCCTTTATGTCGACCTTGACCTTCACAGTTTCGGCATAAATTATGTTCGCGAGTCTTGAAAGTTTGTCGAAAAGGGTATCCGAATCTACTCTGTAATTCATTGTTTCGCACCTATTCCTACAAGAAAAATGGTTTTTTTTTTGTTTGGATGGGGGTTTTGTCTTGGTCAAACCCCAGTTTTGGAATTAACCTTGAAATAGAATTGTAATTATAATAATAAACAAAGTAAATAGAACAATTCACCTTGCTTATGTTGAAACCCTTGTGGAGGATTCGAATCCTTGAATCCACAAGTATGGATGCTCCAAATGGATGTAGAATTGTAAGATGTAGGATGTCTCAAATCAATTGCCTTTAGATCTTCAAGGCCAATCTTGAATGGATCTTGGAATAGGAAGAAGCTTGAATGGATATGGATGGAGATATCTTCAACAAGAAGGCTTCATAGAGCTTGAATCCTTTAATAGATACTAATGGATCTCCTTGATGAATTGAATCTTGAATGCTTGAATACTTGAATGCTTGAAATACTTCCTTTCTCCTTCTTGCTTGCTTCTTGATGATTTTTCAATGGATTGGAATGAGAGGAGAAGACTTCCTTATATACTAGTCTAGGGCACAAACTTCTAGAGAGGCCAACATAGGATAATAAATTCCCATTAAGCCTATAACCTTAAAAGTGGACCTAAATTAAATATCTTTTAAGAGTTTACCATTTCGAAGCCTCGAAATAGCTAGCTTGGAAGTGGGAAAAGAAATCTTTCTGAAACTCCATATCCGAAAATCCTTAGATTTTGAAATTTGGACCTTGGGTCAGGGTCGAGGTCAACCTAGACCCTAAGGGTAAGAACCTCAAATTTACAGAGCAAGGTACTAGAAATAGGCATGAAAGAAGTGGAAAATAGGGCAAGACAGGGGAAAAAGCCAGATCCAAGTCAAAGACCCATTCAAGGCATTTGACATGACCCCAAACCACTTACTCGGAGGGCTAAACTAGTCCTAAATAGAGGTGCTTGCATTTTCTAATGATACACTACCTTCCACCCACACATCCTCCACATCATCACATTTTTTATATTTCAACGTTTTCAATAATTGCCACATCAGTAGATGCATACATCCACAACACTCGTACCTTTGCTGATGAATTCCATTCTCGTCACCTTCTAGCACATTTGACAACATAATGAAAGGTACAATTCATCAATATTTTCCACTTTTAGCACACACATTTCGATAATTATATCTAATACTGCATGTATTTATAATTTGCCATTACGTCAGTTTTCTACCTCTTGCTAAGTATGAAAAGTGTGGACACTTGTCTTTATTTCGTTGGGGGCAGGGAAGTGTATTAATTTCTTAAGTCACTATTGTTGTACCCATCATTCCTAGAAATATTGTCTGTCAATTCAAATATTTACTTATGTTATATTTCATTAAGTCCTTTTATTTTTTGCACAAGTATCGTACCAAAATTCTCAAGTTATCCCTGATTTATGATTGATGTAACCCTAAGGTGACATAATCAAGTTATGTGGAAGTTAATTGCATTTAAAGCTACAATTCCTTGTTGTAAAGCACCAATATTGATCATTTTTAAAAAATACAACATATATATTGCAAGGAAATTTGTAGTTTGAAGTGCAGTTAGGAGCTTAATTTCAGGGTATTTCAAGAGGAATTAAGAAATTAGGAAATTTCAGAGCAAAGAGAATTTGTAAATTGGTAAATTGTAGAAGGAATTCAGAGAAATAATTTGGAACAATGGGAGGGTAGCTGATGCGTCATGAGCCAGTGGTCCATACCATTCTTCTCACTGATGTAGAAGCAATCTGGAGATTCGATGCTTGTGGATGGCTTGGGTATTTCTTAAAGTTGACACTATCTGACGAGGAAGTAGCTACTAAATTTATCAACACATTTGAGGAAGGAGAGGCAAATGTATGGGGTTTGATAGTTTTGGCAACACAAAAATGCATTGCAGAAGTGACCAGGTTGCCCACAATTGGGGAGCATTATCCCAATGAACACCATGCTAGGTCAGCTCAAGCTCAATTCACTCTTCCTTCAGACCCTCTGATTGAGGTGAACAAATAGGGTTGCAAGCACATGTCACTTCTTGACTCCTTCAATGAGCTGGCATCACACATTATAAGGTACCTCACCTGTGAAGGAAGGTTTTCCCATTTTCATGCGCACCATTTAAATTGTTTAGCTATATCAGGGATAATTTTCCAATAAACATTCCAAATTTTCTATATAATATGATGAGCATTAGTACTGAAGAAACCCAGAAAGGAAAAACAAATTCTATTTCCCACCATGCCCTAGTTAAATTATTAGTTGAAAGATCTCTTAGATATGTGTCTCCCTTGGCATGGGATGAATTTGTTCAGGTTAAGATGAATGTGTTGAACAACCTATTAATGAGAGTGAAACTCCCTCCGAGCCAACTATTGAAACAACTACCCAAGAAGGAGAACATAAAAATCTTAAGGAAACTAAACCTTCCCCTAATCCAAAGGACAATGTACCCACCTCTTTCTAGAAGAAAGGAAAAATAAATATTGGTGAAGGAACTTCAGTTCCTGAGAATGAACCCCAAAACTCTACAATTTCAAAAAGTAAGAAAAGGAAGTCAGCTCCTATAGCAACTACTCCTACAATAGAGAGACCAAAAAAAACTATTAAAAAGATAATTGTGGAGGTAACATAGACTCCCTTGTAGAGAAGCTCTTGAATGAGAGGGAAAATTCCATAAGTTTCCCGAAATAGCCAATTTGTTCCTTCAGAAAAACCTGCCACATAACCCCATGTTGATTATGTTTCAGATAATTCCCCAGTTCAACCAAATGTTCCAGATCTTCCCCAAAATTTAAATGATTCACTTGATGATGAGCCTCCCATGCATCAAAGTGAACCTAAAGAAAGTCATCAAACAGTTCAAGAAGGTAATCAGGAAGAACCTTGGTTGCCTCTACCATCAACTCATTCTTGTTTTTAGAATACTATTGTACCTTTTAAGAGAACCTAGTTCACTAATTACTTAGAGCAGGACCATAATGAGAAGAAAAGATAGAAGACTCAGCCAAAAGATTTTGGCCCACCTACTCTGCAATCCATTCTTTTCAGTTTATACACTTAGTTTATTTTTAAGAAAACTTTGTGGAAAGAAGAGAGGAAAAAGTTGCAAAAAGAGATTGATGATAAAAAAGAGGAAATATAGGACTTGAATGAGCAAATATAGAAACAAAAACAAAAGATGGATCATGCTTTAAAGTTGGATGATCAAAACATAGCTTACAAGCCTCCTCCTAGAGTATATGTCATTTGCTTGAAAGAGAAATTTCTCTTGTTCCAATTGATGATGACTATCAAAGATAAAGAGTCTAAGTTTAGGACAACTGAGGAATTTTATTATTTATACCAAACGCTTCCTATTTGGCAAAAAAACTTGATTTGTGAACTGTATCTCCTCAACTTCATCATTTCTGAAGAGACTGATTGGACTCCCTTACTTTACATTGGAGACATCCATCTAGAAGCCTTGATGTCATGTATGCACAATGAAACTAATTATGACAGGTAATTGGATAATTAAAAGGATTAAGAAAAATCAAAATAGTTACCCTTGAGGGCTGAATGTAGTAAGCCTGATGTTCTACTAAGGGACTGGTTCACTCTCAATTATGTTAATACAAAAATAGAAACTAGGGACATAATTTTTGCTGTCAGTGAAAAATTCTACAAAGAGTGTCAAGGGATGGCTTATTTCACATTTCAGAGAGCCTTAGCTGGTGTAAAAAATAGATGGAACAAGCTGCCAGAGGCTTTTAAGAAGTTTGAACCACATAGTCCTCTCAATCTAGAGGCAACAATTAATCGGGCACCTAAATACATGTAGTTGGGAAGACAAATTTGGCGTGAGCTCTGGTGTCCCTTGACATTCCAGCCACCGATGCTTCTATGACCTTTGTATGACATTAATGCTACAAAATTGGATTGCCTGTAGGAAAACTACATGATGGATTATTGGGAAAGAGCCAGAGGGATCTATTACACTTTCAAAAGCAAACAGAGAGGAAAGGCTGAAGTTGGAGAATTTAGGGGAATTGCTAAGAAGTGTAAGGCTTGAGGACAAGTATTGTGCTTGTAGGGGGCAGCGATGAGGAAATATTTTGTCTTTGTTTTATACTATTTTTATGCTTTGTTTTAAGACATTTCCAAAACACTTGTTGTGACTTTTAAGTACTTGAACTTGTGTACATACTATAAGTACACACAAAACATATGGGTAGATAGTAGTTGACATACCTTGCTAAATATTATATATATGTTGTAGTATTTCATATAATTGTTTGAATTTATGTCCTAACATTTGGATTAAGTTGAATGGTTGAATACTTGAATATATATGCATGTGCTACTAACCTACCAGGGAAAGAGGAGCGACAGGAGAGTGGATTGGCAAAATAGATGAAGAGCGATGAAGTCTCAGTCATAATGAGGAGAACCATTATGACATTGTAGAACATGCATGAGGAATTGAAGGAATGATCATTTTAGGGAATATAGGAGCATGATTATGTTATATTTCCTCTGTGATCAATCTTCTGTTGAAGCAATTATTTAGTCTTTATGATATTTTGTTGTGGACTGTTGCATTCTCCTTTCTTTATGGATGAATCAGCCAGAACTTATCTTTATGTTCAAATAAATATCAATCCTCTATATAAAGGGATATGATTATTAGAAATCAAGTTAGTCAAATGATTGTATTGTTGTTATAACCGGAAGCAAGTTACTCTTTAGTTATGTGTATTGTTTTATGATGATGTAATCGGTTTTTCTGAAAATAAAATGGAGTGATTTTTTGTTATATTTTGTGTTAATAGTTAGCAAAATCCAACCAAGGGGGCCCACTTAGGA
The DNA here is from genome assembly GCA_027943335.1 of Chamaecyparis obtusa. Lineage (NCBI taxonomy): Eukaryota > Viridiplantae > Streptophyta > Pinopsida > Cupressales > Cupressaceae > Chamaecyparis > Chamaecyparis obtusa. Next base: position 278,792 of record BSBK01007847.1, read on the forward strand.
GGTGGATTAGAGTAGAATAGAGTAATTAGTTTAAACATTTTCAACATTTCAAGTAGAATTCACTGTTCTTTCTCGTAGCATTATAACCTATGTATGTTCCTGCAGCACCTGTAGAGATAGTCATAGTGAAAGATTTGGGTTGGTAAAATAGGTTAAAGTTAAACTTATAGTTGTAAATGTCATTTTCATTTAATTAGTTGTGTGTGTGTTTACTTTCCCAAAGCAATAGTGTAGTTCCTTTCATGTATTTTCCTTCCTATAGCTTAAGTAAAATGACTTTATGAGAAACTTAGTGCACAAACCATGTTGTCCCATTTCAAGTATACGTCCCTAGGTTGACAATTTAAATGCACTTCATGATAGGGAAAATAATACTTTGTTTGAACATACTATTCCTAGGAGAAGCTTTGACATGATTATTATTACCTATTATGGGGTTGTTCATCATCTACAATTTCACATTGAGCTAAGATCTAATTTAATTTTATAGTATCATGACCTCAATCTTACAATGTTTCACATAGAGACAAATAATAATTGTAATATTTTAACTGCAAGTTAAATTTTTTTAAATATAATATGTTTATATTTAATTATTATTTTTTGGTCGGTAATAGATATTTTGGTTAATTTAATAAAGAGAAATTACATCATGGTTACAAAATATTTTCATCTAGACCTCTTCTAGCTATCTTCCTTTATAGGATTGTTTTCTCCTTTTACAATCTATGCATATCCTTTCCATTCTTCAACATATATTTTTCTATCTATACAAGTATATATCCATTTTCTAAACTTAAAGGTACTTAAACCTTAAGATACGCACAAAATTTTAACATTAACATTCAAAAAACCTAAAAAACTATGCATTATTGTAAATACTTCGACATGGCTTGCTACTAGTTTTGAACAAATTCTTCCCTGCTAATCTTCAAAATTAGGGTTACCTCCATCACCATCTACATTGTTCAAAAAACTACAAAAAACCATTGAAAAACACTCATGACATTACATGCTTTATTGATGAAGCTTCCTTCCTTTGCCCTAGTCGTGCTCGTTGCAACATTTCCTCGACACATTCACCATGATGGCCTTTTCCTTTTCATTTTCCATTTGAACATGCTCACTTAATTTGGATTTCACCTACATCCACCCCTCCACGGCGTTCATAAACAACCCAGACTTGTCCACTTCTGCTCTCCATCATAAAAAAAGAGTAAGCCCAAACTTGCGAGCATCGTCATCTTCTTCAAAGCATTTCATCAAGTCCTTCCCTACTCCAGGGATATACCATTCAAGGATCAGATCAAGCTCCCCCATCAAATCTCTATCAAACAATGCCCTTGTAATTTGGCCAACCTCCTCAGTGCTCTCTCTTATTTCCAACCCACAGGTGATAAAGATTGAAATCACATCCAAGTTTGTCCACCTTTTTATTCTACACTCTTGGAATCGCATTCCAATCACCTTTAACACACCCTCCACCATTCTATCTTTTTTAACCTTTAAAAGACCTCTTATCCTCTCATTATTAACAGGTCCTTTAAAGGACTTCATTTATTTTCCAGAATCGACACTGAATGTGGCCTCCATTTTCCTTTTCACTCCAACTCTCTATCATTCGCATTACTTTTGTATTCATTGGATGTAAATTAAAAGGCCAAGCATCTTTAAAGTTGATACTTTGTTACTTTCCCCAGATGCTTACCTTAATTCACGTGAGCCATCGCTTCCCACCACCATCTCCCTTAATCATAACATAAATCCTGCAAAGTATTTAATGATCTATTCCTCTCTACCACAATTTCTCATCATTATCACTAATGCAATCGAGAGTGCCTCTATCGTATGTCACTTCCATTTGTTAAATGAGTTCTTAACACTTTTTAAAAATCCATTATTAATTCATTAAAAGTCAGCGCTATTAATCCAAAGTTTCATAATTACTATTTTCATATGGATTTATAGCCATTTATATCACCTCCCATTTAGTAAAATCTTCACACATAGTAAACTCAATCTTATCAAAGGTTGTCACCCAATTAGCAATTTTATCAGCTTCTATATTGCCTTCCCTTAAAGTGTGACTTATATTAAAATCTCTAAAATTTTGAAGAAGCAATCCCACCTCCCTTATACTACGATTAATAAACCATATTTGTGACTGTCCTTTTTTGATAGCCTCTATAATAACTTGTGAATCTCCTTCCAGATGAATTTTCTCCACCCCCAACCTACCTCCCTATTGAACTGTTAACAAAGTTGTATGTGCTTCTACCATATTATTTGTCCCTGCTTCTATCCTTTTGGCTAAAAATGCCATCACCTCTCCTTTGTTGTCTCTAGAAATCACCCCTATACCTGAAACTCCTGGGTTCCCTTTTGATGATCCATCAAAATTTATCTTAATCCAACCTGTGTCCGGGGGGATCCACTTTACTCCATCTTGACAAGCTTTCACAATGCATGTTTGACTTCCATCATTTTTAACATATTTTAATCCCAATCCATTATTTATGAATGGTTCTATCCCATGATGAAAACACAATATTACCATTCAACATACTAACCACTAAGCTCATTAATTCTTCTATTGATGTATTGATCCTATGAAAAATACTCTGCACATTTTCTGAGACATCCTAAAAAAATCTTCTATTTCGTTCCTTCCACAACTCCCATATGATTAATGAGGGGAAAATAATCCATACTTTAGATAAAGTTGATTTCAAAGGACGAGTTAGCCACCCTTTGAAAATATCAACTAAACAATAAGGCATAGGTCCATAGAAGTTTAATTCTAATCAAACCATCTCCCAACACTTCTGAGCAAAATCACAATGGACTAGAAGGTGATCCACATCCTCCCTTTCATGCTTGCACATCATGCACATTGTTGGTCCTACAAAACCATATTTTTTCCTGCATTCACCTGTTAAAATTCTTTCTTGAATAGCTATCCATGCAAATGCTCCAACCTTTGGTAAACAATCCTTATCCCAACACAACTTGTATGGCCACTCATTATTTTCATCCTCATTGATAAGTAGTTTATAACCCAGTTTTGTTGAATAGTTTCCACTTTTTTCCACACACCATATAATGTTATCTTTTACATCAAACAGAGTTAAAGGTCTTTCTTCAAAGATATTTTGCATAGAGTTACAAATTTCATCACTAAGGCCCATTGTGGCAACCTCTTTCCAGCACCATTCCTGTCCCAAAGGTCCTCAACATTGTTCCATATAATCCCTAACCTTATATCCCCATACATTTTTAAAGCTATCAATAAGATCCCGTGAGTTATATCTCTCTGATATTGCTGGTTTTCCATCCCAAGACTCATCCCAGAATGAAGCATCCCTACCATCCCCAATTTGCCATGACAAGTGATCACATATTATTGGCCTGCATTCTAAAATAAAATTCCATATCGTTGACCCTTTTGGGGGATTCTGGACTATAAGAATTCACTTGTCCTCCATTGAATCCAAATATTTTACCTTAAGGATTCGCACCCATAATTGAGAGGACTTAGTATAAATTTCCCATACAAGCTTTTCCCCTAAGGCTTTATTAATCAATTGTCACTTACAAAGACCTACACCCCCATTTTTGCGATATTTAAAAATAGTGTCCCATGCCACTAGTGGTATCTTATCCTCCTCCTGTCCACCATTATAGAAGAACTTTCTCATTCATTGTTCAATGTATTTTAGCACTTTGAGAGGAATTTTTAAGCAACTCATTGAGAAAATGGGAATCACAGAGATGATAGATTGAAGCATCAAAATGCGCCCCACATAAGTGAGTCATTTCCCCTTCCAACTATCCATCCCTTTCACACAACTATCTATAAGGACTTTCCATAAATTTTCCTTAGATGCACCTCCAAAGAGTGGAATTCCCAAATATTTTTTTGGAAGACTGCCAACCTTCATTCCGAGAATCCTAATCACATGTTTTTGAATAGGTAAAGAAGTGTTAAAGCATTTTTTTTTTACTTCTCCCAATTAATAAATTGCCCTAAAACTTTTTTATGTGTCCAAGGTTGATTTTATAATTCTGGCTTCATGAGCAGAAGCCTCTCCCATGAGATATGTATCATCAACAAACTGTAGATGAGTGACTGGATCCAATCCCCTTGCATGTTTATATTTAATTATTTGTATTATATACAACATAAAATAAATAATCAAATCAGGATTAAGATTTGTCAATTAGGGGTGAATAATTAAAATAAAAAATAATAACATTGTGCACAATGGCTCTGCCCTTTCACAAAAAATTGCCCATCTACATCATCGAATCTTTGGAATGCCAGATGGGGATGTTTGTGAAAACTAGATATGCTTAAGAATTCTTGTATCCTTTCCCATATTATTCTCGAAGCTTTGAAAATAATTTCTATTTGCTAGAGCTAGGGGCATGAAGGGCTCCACAATCTGGAATTTCATCCAGGACCAAGGACACTCACTCTACTATGAGTAGAGGTAGATTGGTTGGAGAATAGGATGACCCCTGCAAACCCTCGAGGGAAGTAATTATAGATGATGGATGGATCAAGGTGGACAATGCAAAAAAAAGGAGACATCATTTTGCCCCTATGTTTACTACCAAACCCCTTACATTTGAATAATAGCTTTGACTCTCTCAGAAACCAACAGGAACCCTCATCTCATTTTTTAGTACCTGAGAAACACCATAAAAAATTTGACCCACAAGCATACCCACTCTCAGCTGACCAAAAATTACACTCCTCCGCACAAAAGAAACACACCCTATCAGCCTAATCCAGATCGACTTTCATCCCAAAACCCTAAAATCCCTCCTTACTCTCCCCCCCCCACCGTAGATGCATGTCGCACTCACCCTTGGTAATTAAAATAGAGGACAATTTCATAGAACAATTTGAAGAACTCATGTGACGTAAGGGAGTCTTCTTGAGATGGAATGGGTATGGAGTTCCAACAACCAGGATAGCGGATTGGCTCTCGAAAAATCTTAACAAACAGGTAAGTATATCACTTCTTCCAGATGAATTTTTGTTTGTTTTCTATTTTAACATCGAAACTAAGGAAAAATTCTTAGACAATAGATTCCCTGAATTTCTAGGGTATGATTTCATAATTTTGGACTAGTGTCCATCCTTCAACCCTTATAATCTGCAAAACATCATAGTATCTAGAGCAGTTAAAATAACTAACATGCCCATAGAATGTTTTAACAAAACAATTCTTAAAAACATAGGCAATAAATTAGGGAAATTTGTTATATCTATGAAAACAAAGTACCCTCAATCAGAATATGTGATCATAGTTGAGATGGACATCTTGATTAAATCCTATCCTCCTATTCTGATTCAGAGCCCTTCTAAAATGTATAATATAAACCATATTATTATGAAGGAAGTGATAAGAGATTTCAAGGAAGATTCAGGTAACAATAGACCCTTTCAAACTGGTGTAGTCCCTTCTGGAGGAGTGGCCATCCACCTCAATGATGATGGAGAAGGCTTTTCGATTAATTTCCCATATAGATCCTCTTCAACAACAGGGGAAAGGCAAAAGAGCCCAAGTACTCCAAGAATCCCCTCAGATCTAATGAATGGCCAAAAGTCAACTTCAATCAGGTCATCCCCCGTCAAGTTAGATGCAATCATTATAGAAGAAGCCAAGACCGTTAAAAAAATTATATCCCAACCATTAATGATTTCGAAAGAAAAATTATTAGTCAACATCACCAGAGGAGGTCAAGATGAAGACATATCCATGGTTCCTAAGGTTTCAAACGAGTTAGATCTACAAAGTCATGGGAAGGAAAAAGGGAAGACTGAAGTCAACCTATCAAAGAGTCATATTCTTAGGAAGTCTCTAGGAACAGTAAAGAACAAGGATAATTTGAATACAGATGTTGGAATCAGCCCCAATGAGGAAACAACAAATGACTATTTGGATAAGATTAAGGTTATGGTTCTTGAACCCAATGAAAGGACAAAATCTGATAATGACAAAATACAAAAAGAAGTTAACACAATAGCAGAATTTATAGGGGAATCATTAATAGAAGAATTAATGGACCTATTCATGGATGAGATCTATGATATAGAAGAATTAAAACTTCAGAAAGAGCTTCTTATTGAGGGTATGAAATTGAATGTTGCAACCTTAGGAGGCACAGTGGAAGAGATATTAATTGAGCTTAAAAATAGGGAATCACAAGATTGGGAATCTCTAGGCATTGCTCACCTAATAGATAGCAAGAACTCCCTGGACTGTGCTAAAAAAGTAAGGAAAAGAGGAAGAAAGCCAAATGCAGAATTAAGAGAATTGGTAGGGGAAATAGTAGGCCAGGTTAAAATTACATCTCTTCTTAATGTAGGGAAGGGGAAGAGCCTTCCCAAGGAGTCATGAATGTCCTTTGTTGGAATGTTAGGGGCATGAATGCCCCTAACAAGCATCAATTAATTAAACGTTGCATTAAAATCCACAACCCAAAAATAATGTTAATACAAGAAACTAAGCTACATAACATAGAAATAGGGAATTTTAAAAAGATATTAGGTCTTAGGGTAATTGATGCCTCGCCAACAAGAGGACCTTTGGGTGGCCTGGCTATCATCTGGGACCCCTGATGCATCTCAATAGACATAAAAAAAAGAAAGCAATACTAGATGAGTGGAATGGTCAGAAACTTTAGAAATAATCTGACTTTTAATTCAAATAATGTTTATGGTCCTATTCAAAATAGAGAGAAAATTTTAGTTTGGCTTGAAATAGAATCTTGCCTCAGTCAAATGCAGGACACACTATATATTTTAGGAGGAGACTTTAACTTGATAACAAAGCTATCTAAGAAAAGAGGGGGCATGAATACTCTCCCATTGGCAGCTAAAGACTTTACCCTATGGAGGGACAAGAACTCCCTACTTGAAATTCTGACAGAGGACAATTCCTTCACATGGAACAACATGAGACAAGGTTTTTGCAACATAGCAGAGAAGTTAGACAAATTCTTCCTTAAAGGAAGCATGACTAATTATGATTTCTCCCTTACGACCTAGATCCTTCTGATATGTGGATTAGATCATTACCCAATACTTCTCAACATTTTGACACAAGCTAAACCAAAAAAATGTGCCTTCAAATTTGAACAAGCATGGCTTAGGGACCCAGAAATCTTGAAGCTAATTGAGGTATGGTGGTCAGAACCTAAAATATTAGGATCCAAAATATTCATAATAGTAAACAAGCTGAAATGGATTAAAAGAAAATTGTTAGAATGGAACTCGACTAAGTTTGGAAATATCTTCGAGAGAAAATTATCCCTAGAAAAAGAATTGGGGGAGGTCAATTCTCAGGTCATTCAGGCAGGAATGAATGATGATCTCTACCATAAAGAGAATAATTTACTCATGGATTATGAAGAGATACTGGCAAGAGAAGAAATATTTTGGAAACAAAGGTCAAGAGAAACCTGGCTGGAAGCAAGTGATAGAAATACTAAATTCTTTCATAACAACACTAAACATAAGAGAAACACCAACAAGATATCCAACATTATAAATGATAAGGGTCACACCATTAATGATTCAAAATAAATAGTTGTAGAATCAGTGAACTTCTTTAATAACATTCTCAACAATTGGGAATTTTTGAACTTAGACAGTCAAACAGAACATCTTAAAAATATACCTAAAGTTATAACTAAACAGCATAACAAAATATTAATAGAAAAATTCACTATAGAAGAAATTAAAAATGCTCCAATGCAAATGAATCTGAATAAGTCTCCTCGACTAGATGACTTTTCAGCTATCTTCTTTTAGAAGTGCTAGCAATTTATAGGAAGGGAAGTCATAGAAGCCCTAGAAGGTGTCAGAAACTCTGGGAAAATTCTTAAGGAAGTGAACAACACTTTTATTTCTCTTATTCCCAAAAAAGATAATCCTACTAGCCTCAATGATTTTAGACCAATTGCAATATGCAATACTTTATATAAACTTCTCACTAAAACACTAGCACTTAGACTACAAATTCTCCTTCCACTAATCATTAGCGAAGAACAAATGGGGTTTTTTCCAAGAAGATCCATCTTTGATGGTGTAATCATTGCACAAGAGGCCATCCACTCTATAAAAAAAACAAGAACCCTAGCATGCTCATCAAATTAGATATAAAGAAAGCATATGACAAAGTTGATTGGAGATTCCTATGCAAGAGTTTGTGAGCCTTTGGATTCTCTAGGAGTTGGATCAACTTAATTTTTGAGTGCATTTCTACCCCTATGATCTTTGTTTTAGTGAATGGCACCCTAGAAGGTTTTTTTGGCATCTCAAGAGGGCTAAGACAGGGAGACCCTATCTCCCCATTCTTATTCATCATTATGATGGAAGCACTAGGCAGGGCTATCTCAAAAGAACATGATAGGGGGTCTATTGAGGGAATAACCATCACCAGCGACTTAGATCCCACAACACATCAGCATTTTGTTGATGACAGTTTGTTATATGGTGCCAGTAAAAGAAAGGAGGCAAGATCTGTTAAGAAGATTTTGGAATCATATACAAAGGCATCAGGACAAGAGATTAACCCGGATAAATTGAAAATATTTTTCTTTAATACTAACAAAGGGGCTGAGAAAGATATATGTCGAATCCTCAATTTTAAGCAAGGTAAGCTTCCTTGCAGATACCTGGGTCTTCCCCTAGTTAAGGACAACAAAGAAACATATATATGAGACCCCATAGTTGGGAAAATTAAGAACAAAATGAATTCTTGGAAAGGAAAATGGCTCTCCTCAGTGGGAAGAGCAACTATGGTTAGGTCAGTCTTTGCAGCTATGCCAACCTATCAATTATCATGCATGCACCTCCCCTCAAACAAAAAATCAGAAATCATCAAGAACTTAAGAACTTTTTTTTGGCAAGGGAGTAATGAAAACAAGAAAATCCCCTTAATATCGTGGGATAACATTTTCAAACCAAAAGAAGAAAGGAGAGTGGGTCTAAAAAACTTAGGGGATCAAAGGAGCACCCTTGGTGCCAAGTTACTATGGAGACTATTTAGGAACCTGGAAGCTAAATGGGAAAAACTCCTCATTCACAAATACTTGAAAGACAAATCCCCCATCAATATCTTTAGAGAAATGAATCCTCCTAAAGGATCGAGAATATGGAATTTTATATTGGAATGTAGACACATTATTATGGAGAAATTAACTTGGTGTCCAAGCACAGGTGAGGAGGTTCTTTTCTGGGATGATTCATGGGGGGGTTATGAAGCAATATATAATTGTTTAGTTAACCCCCCACCCCTCATAAATTTATTGAATGAGAAGATTGGATTCCTCCTCAAGGACTATATCGCTTTTAACAAAGAAGAATGGGTATGGAAATCCCCGAAAGGATCATGGATATCATCTATAGAAGAGGAGGTAGTTACATAAATTCTAAAGAAAAGGAATATCTCATTAAATAATTCTAAAGACACATTAGTATGGGATGGATCTAAAATAAGTGAATATAACACAAAAGATGGGTACAAGCTCATTTCCCAAAACTACAAAAGGTCCAAAACCACAATACCAATTAACCCATGTTGGGGTATAGATTGTATCCCTAAAGTAGGTTTTTGTACCTAGCTAGCCTTAAATTATAGGCTTTTAACAATGAAAAGATTCAAGAAACTAGGCTTCTTTGGTCCTAGTAAATGCTCCCTCTGTGAGAATTGCGAAGAGGATGTTGACCATTTATTTTTAAATTGCCCCTTTATAAATCACTGTTGGAAGTGGCTTGCTAGGAAACTTGGGATGGTCATCGGATTTCCCCCACTCTCTCCTAGCAATGTTACAGGCCTAGCCGGTCATTAGAAAAGATAGCATTTATGCCAACCTATGGACTAATTCCCCCTCAATTTTGGTTTGGGAAATTTGGAAAGAACAAAATAGAAGAATCTTCAAAGAGGAAAAACTAGAATGGAGACAACTATACAACAAAATTGAGGCTGCCATCATAGAAAACATGAATTGCAAAATCTCTAAAAACCAAAAAGTGGATCTTTATATGAATCACTAGGATGGTAAGATGAGAGGGAAATGGATAGGCCTCTCCCTCCCCCCCCTTTATTGGCTCAAGTGATCAAAACAAGGTATCTAAGAGAAAAGAATGTAAATGGAGCCCTCGAATGGAGGGCAAGTTCAAACTTAACTTTGACGGAGCTTCTAGAGGTAATCCAGGGATAACAGGAATAGGGTGTTGTATTCATAACCAAGAAGGGAATGAAATTTCTTCCTTGGCTGCCCCCATTGGAATTGAAACCAATAACTGGGCAGAACTTTATGCTTTAGTTAGAGGACTCTGTAAATGTGCCTCCATGGGATTAAAACACCTAGAAATAGAAGGAGATTCAACAATCATTATTAATGCACTTAGGAAAGGAGCCATTCCAAACTGGAGATTAAATTCCCTCCTTTCCCAAGCCTTAATCCTTTGTAAATCCTTTAAAGAGATCTTTATTAACCACATCTACAGGGAGGACAACAAGAGAGTAGACAAATTAGCCAATTTAGGGGTAGATGGGGTTCTAATCTCATAAGAAGAATCCTCAATATTGGGACTATCAAGACCTCTCCTAAATTCCATAGTTTAGTACTTAGCCACAGATACCCAAGCTAAACTATGTTAGGGAATAAGCATTTATATTCAGAGGCTATACACAAATTGATTTGTGCACCATCTCACTAGAATTACATATTTTACATTAGGTAATAAATTCATCAAGTCAGGTAACAACAAGTATTTAATAAAGATCATATGCAAGCAATGATACTCATTTCTTTAAGTGAAAATAAAAAATAATATATGATTAAGAACAAAAATTATTAAACCCTGCTGGCCTGAAGTACTCTCGCACATGTGGTATTAAACACATTTTATTCCCTTTCTCTAATCATGAGCCACTTGGCTTGGATCCTCTCTCTAATTAATGGTAGTGATCATTTCATCATTGCTCAAGAGGCACCAACATCATTTAGTGGGCTTTCACCCTATAGGAACTTTCTAGATCCCAATGGCTTTTTATAAGGCCCAACGAAAAGGGAGGATTTATCTCTGATCTTCCCAAGTATAATTGGATTCTGTCAAGACACAGATTCAATAGCTAGGATTAAGCTTGGGAGTTAATGATGGAAAGATGTTTATCGAGGCCAC